>ML835310.1:84807-95493 GCA_009831015.1 Picea engelmannii | reverse complement strand
TCAAAGTAGATCCTTTATGTGTTTTCATAAGGGTGTCCAATCTATGCTAGAATTGTTGAGGCACTAAACTTTGGGTCAAACTCATCCATATTTTCTCTTCCATTTCTCTCATACAGATAGATTATGGAGAGATAAGATTCCTTGAGAGAGTTTTTAGATCCAAATAGGGTTTATTTCTCAAGATTGAGATAGAGGAGGATGACACATGGTTTTGTTCTCCCAAAGATGCATGTTTTTCCCATTCCTTGGTATTAAATATAAGTGGGTTTGGATGAGTGAAGTGACATAATTTAATAATATCCATATAGGGTAACTCCTAGTGTTTGTAAATGGTCCATCTAATTTGAGTAGTGTTGATCTTCCTCAATTGTTTTTTGAGAAAGGGAAATTTTCCACCATTCTATTTTTCTCAATATAAATGTCCATACTAGTTTAGTGCTCAGGGAATAATTTAAATAGGCAGGTTTTCTTATGGATAGACTTACTTGATTGTATGGGGCCCATACCATATTCTAGTTCAATGAGTGTGATTTTTAGGTCTTTTTGCATTGCTAAAGGAGTGGTATGATTAGTCTACCAATGTCACACATTGCACTCTCTCAAATCTAGTAATGTTGAACATAGATATATGGAAAATGAGGAAAGAAAAAAATTGATTAAGGCTACCCTTGCTTGAGAATTCAACCTTTGATATCCCAAATTGTGTAATGTTTCCTTAATTTATGAAAAAATAGAAGATGACAAGACAAATTTGTGTTATTTTGGGCTATTGCAATGCTGAGGTATTTAAAGGACCTCTAGTTTACCTCTAGAGATAAATCTAGGATATGATCTACATTAGCCAACATTCCTATAACTATGTTCCAGCTATAAATCCTACTTTTGATTTTATTTATGAGGCCCCTTGAGGTAGCCAGATAGTATTCAAGGATATGCTTGAATCTATAAGCCATAATTATTGATAATCTCCCCATTATGAGGGTTTCATTCACAAACTAAGCATGTTTAATTGCTTTAACTCTTCATATAATGTTCATCCTTGGAAGAAGATCCTTATCTCTATATTTTCCCAAGGACCTCCCAAGAGGTTCTACCATAAGGATCTATAGGAGGGGAAATAAGGGAAAACCTTTTGGAGTCCTCTTGTCCCTTGGAAAAGATGGGTAGAACACTTAGTGACCAGAGAGACCATCTAGAAGCATCTAATAAAATCCATAATTGAGTCTACAAAGTTCTTAGAAAATGCAAATTTGTTCAATGCCACCATAAAATATTCTATATGTCTCTATCAAAATCATTCCCCATGCTATTTTTTATGATCATAGCTTCTTCATGAGTTATGATGATGGAAAGGATGGCCTCTTGTACCAAGATGACATTTTTTTGATCCACCTCCCCTTTACAACACCACCTTGATTCTTTGAGATCAGGGATGGGAAAAAATAACTTATCCACTTTGATAGAATATTTGTGAGAATTTTGTATGAAACATTTAACAATGAGATTATCTTGAATTGGTTGAAATTCATGAGGTTATTACCCTTGGGGATAAATTTTATACCTCTATTTGTCACCTTGGACCTCATAACGAACATACTAATGTCATCCTATCATAATTACTTTCCAATACCCAAAAATCCTTAATTTTAAGCATGGACGCACCTTGTCCTCTTACAAGTCATGACCAATCACTTATTGTCTTACTGCAACATGCAACCACCTCTTGAACCTTTTAGATTTGATGAATTTTGGGGAGATCGGATCAGGATAGGATGGCCATGATGCATCACTAGATTTGGAACTTGTGCCTAACTTGTTGTTCATCAAGTTCCAATATTTGAAGCTATCTATAGAACCTCCTCGATCACTCAATATTAGAAGGCCAAATCAAGATGTAGAGGATCTCAATTCACGAAAGAAAGTATATTGATAAAACAACTAGGGAGAGATTTCTATTATAGTCTTCAGAGTTATGTTGGTATCACCACACTTGAGAGAAGGCTAAGGAATTCTCAAAGAGATTGGAGCTAGAGGAATGCTTCATAAGTATCAAGGTATCTTCATTTGATGTACTTTTCCTTTTATTTATGTAGATATATGGTTTTTCCCATTCAAATAAGGTAATCTATGTTTGTTTCATATGTTACATTCATAGATGTTATAGCATTAGTAACCCCCTAACCATTGAGACATCATCTCCTAGAGTTCACCTACCCAATTCATTCACCTTTCATCATCTTCCCATTGAATTTCTAGTCTAATATCCCTTCGGTCTCCCTTGTCATTTCTCAATCCTGTGACCGAAGGGGTTGGTCTCCCTTTCTAGACTTCCAAGTCGCAACCGAGTCGCTCTGTCTATGTACTTAGGTCGTGATCGAGCCTAGAAGCTCCTTTTTTGGATTTGATTGTGATGGATTAGACCTCTCTCTTATTTCTTGGGGTTTAGTCTCGATAAGGCTTCCATTATAATCCTAAATATTGTATCCCATTAACCATATGTCCTTATCTCTAAATCCCTATAAGAACCAATCCATTTTAACAGGAAAGGGGAGAAAGAACTAGCAAAGTTACTCTGGCATTTTGGTGGCAAGGCATGGGAAAGCAGCTTGGAATAAAGATATCTCTTTAGTTTACACCTGTAATTTGTAATATTTCTTACTTGATTAATAGAGGATATGTTGGATGTTTCCCTCTAAACAATTGTTCATGTAAGTTTGTGTGTTTATTGTTACATGATTGATATATTTGAATATCATGACATATTATCAAGATTATAAGCATCCTTTTCTCGTATCAATGTTCATGTCTTAGGTATCGGAAGAACCTAAGGGATATCATCTCTTGCAGGGTATAAAATCCCTACAACAGACTGGCGACCATACTAGGGAGTTTTCCTCTCATGTGCTTTTCTTCCTTCTTTATATGCTTTCTTTCTAAGATTGCTACCCATTAAAATTTCCTGATCTAATTGCCATAATTTGTGATTCCCTTTCTCGAGTTCAATTGAATAAACCACTATCTTGGATCTGATAGATCTCATCCCAGATCTAAATTTTTCTTGGTTCTCTAAGTTGGTTTTGACTTCCCCATCCACACAGAGCAACCAAATCCTTTTAAGTCATGGTTTTCCACCTTTGCAGTAGCAACCATCTCTGCTCCCAAGTCTACCAGGAGCGACCACACTCTTTGGTCGCACTGTGTCTCTTTTTGGCACGTGACCCGGTCACACTGCCTCCCTCTACAGGGAGCAACCGAACCCCTATTTTTGCTTTTTGAAGAAGTTATCCTTCAAAAAACTCAACCAAACCCTTTTGGACTGGTTTTCTTTAAAACTCCAGACATGTGTTAAGAGTGTCTCTTTGATTTTGTGTCAATTTGTTTTGAAATTTATGCAATTATCTTCTTTTTGTGGCCATCTCATATGATTGATAGGTACAAACAAGTTCACCTAATTTAATCCTTTCAATCTCGTAGCATTTTATTTATACCTTCCCGAGAAAAAATTTCTTGCAAAGTCTACCATTTTATTATATAAGTCTTTCTTTCATTAGTTGAATGTTTGTCATTTCCCAAATCATTTGAAAAATTTTCAAAATTTAGTTTAGACTTAAAATCCTTTAGTGTGCTTTAAATTTGCATCTTTGGTTTTGTTTTTATTCCATCTTTTGCATTAATTTCCGAACATGTTAAATTGAAAGCAAAGGCTGACGAAGATTTTATGTTTCCACTTTCATGTAATTTGAAAAAATAAAAGAAACAAAAAATATTTCATTTAGACTTCTTTAAAATATCATTGAAATAATTTATGCTTGGTTGGGAATTTAATAAATCATTATGTGAGTTTGGTTGAAAAAAAATTCCTTTTGTCTTATTCGCAAGATTACATAGAAATCGATATGCATTAGGGTGTTTTCTTTCATAAAAAGAAAAAAAAAAAAGATACTCTTCTCCCTCTCATAAATAGGATTCATCAAAAAGAAAATTGTTCAAATTTCATCCCTTTGCATCCTTTTGGAGTCAAGTATTTTCACATCATAAGTTTCATTTCGACACAACCTTTTGACTAAATAACAACCTTAAAATCAAACACATGCTAATAAAATTAAATAGAGTTTTTCTTTTCTAAGAACACCAACAATAGTCTAGGTATGGGGTCTTTGGACTAAGATAAGTGAGCAAATTGTCCAAGTCCACAAAAACAAACCATAAAATATGAAAGAGTGCTTAAATCCAAATTTCATATAGGCATAGATGGGACCCCCCTCTCACACAAGGTCGTGTGTGGCTGGGAAATAGAGATTACCCCTCTGAGGCTTAACCAAATGTAGTGGAACGATAGTATATTGGGAATTCTTCTTGAGAATCAATTGTTTCCATTTGGTCTCAGAACTTCGTGAATCTCGAATCCATTTGGGGTCCTCTGAAGCTTTTTTTGGTCCTCTTGTTCTCAGTCCTCTTGAGGAATTTTAGACATGATATCCTACCCATATTGTCGGACCCGACTGTCGTCTATACCCGTCCGGAGGCTGACTACAAGTTGGTAACCTTAGTTTCCATAATATTTAGGGCTCTTACACAAGGTGATGAAAAAGGGGAATCTTCGATATACTTGGATCAGACGTTGGTCAAACTCACTCAAGCTCCTTGGAGGGAAACCCATGGATAGAAAATTGGGAATATTGCACCAATTTGTAAGTATGTTAAGCAAGCCTCCTATGTAACTAATCCACCCACTTATCCCCGCCCCTACTCACATGTTCCCATGATTTTGAATTTTGTCACCAACTAGTGAGCTCATGGCAAGAAGCTTTGGTTTGTTTTATTGATTTCTAGATTTTTAGTGTGTGCTACTTATTTTCTTTAATTGTCTTTAGGACTGTGATTATCATGTCTCAATCCTAGCCGATCAAAAATTTCATAGGTCTCAAAGGATGCTAGGTTTTCCTCCGCTACATTACAAACTTTTACCTCCCAACTCACCCAAAGATCACCTTCGAGATGAAAACCACTTTGAGGTTGGAAGTGTTGCTACCCCCTTGCTTGAACACCTAGAAGGACATAACTTTTGAGAAGGTTTTGTAATCCCTGCAAATCCACCCCTGATTGACTCTTTCAATCCCCTCGTTCTTCAGGTAAACTCCATCGAAGAACTTGGACTTGGTACCAATTACCAGCATCTATCTCTTGTACCATGTGAAGACATCATGAGCATGGAAAGCCAACAAATCCATTTATCGGATGGTTACATCACACCACCAAGGGTTTGGGGTCCATGTGACCCTATGAAAACCCCTGAAAAACCCCATGATATCCTCGCTAGAGTAGATACAATCGTAGACTTTGCTTCCAAACTCTTGCAACCTGATCAACCAACTTCTTATTCACACACCCCTCACGCCCATGTTAGCACTAGAAATCACACTTAGATTGTTGTAAGTGCAAGCCCAGTACCCATCATAATATAAATGGATTAAAATGGTTTGAGTAGGTGGATCAACAATATTAAGAAAGAAAGGGAGAGGGTAGAAAAACGTCTGCAGAGGCATTTCATTGGGCATGGAGTCATAACATCCTACACATCAAAGGAAATCATATTGTATATCAGGAAAAGGGATATATAATGATGAGTAGAAGCATAGTGAATATGAAAAAAGGAAGAACATCCATTATACAAAGATCATTTTTGCAATAGATAAATAGTTTCTTAAACAATGAACAATGATTTAGTGGGAAAGCTACAACAGATCCTCTATTGTTCATGAATCCATCAATCAATGAAATATATGATCCTCAAAACCTGCAATATATTCAAGAAAGAATATAAAAAATAAATGGAAAAAACACAAAAGACAATCTGATAACATCTCTCATGAATATTTAATGGCAGAAAATGTCATTAAAGAAAAAGGAGAATGAGACATTGAGCGAATTTGATATCATATTCGACAGATTATATAGTCATATTATGACATATTTGTGTCCTACAATTGTAGCAGTTCGTATCCTTTATGTGAATGCATTTGATGGGAAGTTTTTCTTTATTCTGAAGGACAAAAAACTCACTTATTTGGAAAAATCCAAAGAGTACAGTGTAGAGATCTAAGATAATATCCTTGACTCAAATGTTTATCCTTTTCAGTATCCTCGTTTCAAGGAAGAAACAAGGACGAAGGCTTCCAGTATCAGTGATCCTTATCAAATTTCCCTCCTAACTCAAAAGATAGAAAAAATGAGTACTCAATTTGTCCAAACACAGAATCAAATCACGGGTCGATTAACTACTGTGAAAATAAATCAATCTTCCCCCAAATATCAGTTTACCAGACAACAGAGAGATTCCATGGGTTGGAAACCTAGGCCTCAACAAGAAGAAAAGGCCCCTGATAATTTGAAACTGATTGGAATGGTTGACACAAAACAAACACCATGGTGTTCTCCATGAAAAGAGCCTCACAGAGCATATGAGTGTCCCCAACAAGATGAATACTCTTCTGAATGTATGAACTTCATGGATATGATCTATAATTTCCAAGATGAAGAAGTCACACAGGAACAGATTAATGAAGCCAGAAGACAGGGGGAAAGAGAGGGGAGACTTCGTGGCTTTAATAAGTTGATAGATGATCAGATGAAGGAACTAAGGAAGAGAGAATATTTGACATACACTAGAAGAAATAAAGCTTCAACCCCTCCATCACAACCTGCCACTCCTTCTTCGTCTACAGAGAAGGTGGTCCCACCACCTCCACCTCTGGTACATGAGTTTCTTCCTAATCCAAGTTCCACATACGAGGTGCAGTTGAACATAGACGTTACAACCATGTTTGGAAAATTGAATATGATGGTTCCAATGACATAAATGTGCAAAATCCCTTCTGTAAGGAGGAAAGTATTGAAGTTTTATAGGTACTGACTAAGAATGAATATCCTCCCATCATTTTGAACACTATGTATCTTGATCGTGAAAAGGACAACAATACTCCTTTTTATATTTCATTAGGCATGAAAGGCATCCGCTTGAACAATTGTATGTTGGATTCTGGAGCCTCTACAAATTTCATGTCATTGAACATAATGGAACAACTTGGTTTAAAGACAACCTGACCCTATGGAAATGTATGTGGCATTAATTCTAAAAGGGTCAAGGTTTATTGGTTGTTTGAGGACGATGAGGTATTTTTTATTAACTTTATGCATATCATCCTCCTCATGAATATAGTGGTGATTGATGTCTCAAATGCTTGGGGGATTCTCTTATCGAGGATTTGGTCTACTTCCCTTAGGGGTTTCCTTAGCATGGACCTCACCCATGCACACATCCCCATGGGAGATGGAACTTTTGAGGTATTGTGCAGTCGAGAGTGATCCAACAAGCATATGACTGATCCCAAAGGTCCTCACTATACAAGTGAATATGAGTTTGATGAAGTCCCAAACACCATCGAGTACAATCCACCGGAATTGCCTTTTATGCAGTAGGACCCCATAGACATGCTTCTCCCAACAACAAATGAATACAAAGAGAAACTTGCAAAGTTCCAGGGGAAAGAGACAAGGTCTATCTAAATATTGAATAAAGAATATAAAGAACACAAGGAAGCCATCAAAATTAAAATCAACACAGAACCTCCTTCTTATCCATACATTGGGAATATACCTTACATCAATTATAGTGAAGGAAATCTTGCATTCATGTGGGAAAATAAGAAGGGAAAGCCCAGATATGACTAGAAGGATGATAGCTCATGGCTTGGCCCTTACATCATCAAGAAGACGTTCGGTAAAGAAAAATATTATTTGATAGCTTTGGATGGGAGAAATGTGCCATTGCCGATGGATGGGCCTCTTCTCCGGCCCTATGCTCATATCACTTGACTTCTTCAGGGCCCAGGGCCCAGGTAAGTAGGTAGGTCATCTTTCTTTCTCTGCATTTGCATCTTGATTTCTCATGTTAGTTTAGATGCATTTCATTTTTCATTTTTCTCTACTTGCATATTGATTTCATGTTTAGTTTAGAAATTTTTGAAAAAAATACCAAAATTTTATTTTCTAGATTAATTTCAATTTGGATTTCAATGTATATGGACAAAGGGTGATAGAGCCACCCTATATTTTACAATGTTTTTTTGCAGTGTAGGCATAGGTCTACCAAGAGATGTTGTGGTTCTCATGCACTCTACGAAGAACACATGTCTCCAAGGAGTAGCCAGATGTTATCCCCATTTTGTGGGATAACTAATGAGATGATTTATCGAGGCCCTCAGGTTGCAGACATGAAGTACCGAGAGACAACTTGACCAGGAGTGTCAAATTGCACATATGGAGACCCACCTCACCGCCACAACTCCAAGTTGATCATGATGGTATCCACCACATCAGCTGGCCTCCAGAAGACATTAGGTCTTTCTCCATGAGTTACAAGTCAGGTATTATGGTGAGTGTCATTTCAATATTTGAGGAATTTCAGTTTGTTACATCTATTATTTCTTTTGATTTTGTGACATTTGCTTGGACATTATGCCCTTTTCCCTATTTCACCTTGGTGGTTGACATTGCGCCCTAGTAAGTGGGTCACCCTTCGTGATAGGTATGCTATTGGGAGGTCCTTTTGAAAATCCATTGTGCCATTCCCTACCATACTTGCCACTTTCCACACTTCATCCCCTCATCTCCTCACCTTTTGGGCTTTTCTAGGTGTAATGACCCAAGAAGGGGTTGTCCCTCACTTCATGGGAAGAAAGGGTTGAAGGCCTAGAGGATTGTGGTTGGAAAAAGATAAAATATTGATTGTGAAATTTACAGATGCTCGCCCAAATAGGTCTTAAGAGGAATAAAAATCTTATCCTAAAAAATCAAAGACCTGTAAAAGAAAATTAACATTATATAAATGTACCCACTTTTTGAGGTGTGTACACTTATGCGGTGTCACTTTATTTCCTTGCATATGGAACTTTGTGTACCCATAGCTTCAAGTGGCCTTGCTGTACTTCCCCCCAAGCTAATCAATTCACCAATAGGGAGTACTCAAGGGTTTTGGACTATTAATTAATTAATGGCAATGAATGGGCTTGGAAAAAGGATGCATTGAAAATGAAGGCACAACACACCCTCTACAAAGGCACCCATAAGTGAGACACTACAACCCCTTGTATGTCAAGAACCCCATGCCAAATAAAATTCCCATTCATCCATGACACATCACCCACATGATTTATAAGGAGGTCCCCTCGGGAAACAAACCTAAACATGAGGGACGATTCACCCAATAGGTCATTTTGTCAACCCTCCCATACTCAAACTTAGTAATTTGCATAGGGTCTTTGAGCATTATTTTATTTTGATGAGGGGGTTTGGATATACTTGCTTGAATGGATATTTTATTGATTTGACTTACTCATCATGATTCTTTGAGTTGATACCCTTGGAGGGCGTATCCATTTGTCTTTTTAGGACACAGTTGGTGGATAGTTTTGGAGGAACAAGCCTAGATTGGGTTTCTTTGGGGCTTCAAGCCCATGGTTTGGATGCCAAGGTCCCACATTCTAGATCATAGAGACATGACTTTGGATTCTTACATGGAATCATGGAGGACCTAACCTATCCCCTACAACCAAAACGTTTTTCTTGAAGGAGGAAAAACATCACATTCTTGAGGCTTGACATCATAGATGGGCTAGGGTTTGGTGGTGATGGAGTTGCTACTTGAAACTTGGAATGATTTGGTGGGAGGAGACTCGAGGAGAATATAATGCATGAGAGGGAGGATTTATCATCCCCAATGAATTCAACCTTCCACTCCAATGACTTTCTTAAAGAGTCAAAACATCACCCTTAGAGGGGTGACATCATCTTAGTGTTAGAATAACAGGATCGTGGAGCAATAAAATAAAACAAATGTGGAAATAAAACACATAAGATACATAATACAATAGAGACACAGATATACGTGGTTCACCTAGTGTGGGCTATGTCCACCAAAGAAATTGCTAGGTCCTTCCTATTTATTATCCAACAAAATGAAGGGATACAACCTACAACACACCCATTGTAACTTCCTCTTATTTCTCTCACAATATCCTCTCTCAGAATACAATATTCACGATGATACATAGCTGTAATACATTTCCTTCTCATTGTACATGATCTTTGTACATGACCTTCTCATTGAATATGACATCTCTACTCCTAATGATTTTGTGATTTTCATAATCCCATAAGTAATAACCAAAATCATTAACATTGTATCCAATAAAGGTACACTTCTTGTATTTTTCCTCAAGGTTTGTTCTATTTTATTTATCAATATGGAAAAATGCTTCACAACTGAAAGTCTTCAAAAATGAATAGTTTACCTTTTTACATGTCCATGCCTCCTCTGGAATGCCACCATCCAAATAACTTGAAGGTCCTTTGTTTATCAAGTAAACGGTAGTATCTACAACATCTACCCAAAAATGTAAGGAAAACCCTGCATGCAATCTCATACTCCTTACATGCTCCATGATTTTCCAGTTCATCCTTTCTGACACCCCATTTTATTGTGGGTTCCTGGAACTGTCTTCTCTCTAAGAATCCCATGGTATGAACAATAATCATCAAACTCCTTGTTGCAATATTCACCTCCATTGTCTTATATGAGACACTTCAACCTTTTTCCTTTCTCATTCTCAACCAAAGCTTTCCATT
>ML835309.1:14777-25630 GCA_009831015.1 Picea engelmannii | reverse complement strand
AAAATTGCGACGAAAAATCGATGTTTGCGAAACATTGGTGTAGGCAGCTTATAAGATAATGAAAAATGTGAATTGGTTGCCAACAGGTGGGAAACTTACTGGAAGCAGAGTTCCATAGAGGAGTCTGGAATATATGCGGCCAATCCCACTTGGGATTTTTTTGTGGATGCGGTAAAGGAACAATATTACCCTGTTGGCAACTATGAGGACCAGTACGTGAGATGGAACACACTATGACAAGAGAGGGGCCAAGCAGTTTTGGAGTTCACCAATACCTTCCATACCTTGCGCATGAAGCTGGGTATCAAATACTTTGAACGAAATTTGGTTCTAAAATACCGTGGCGCTCTACACAGATACATCCAAACTGAAATGGATTTTTTGGACCTCTCATCACTTGGTGTTGCTTATCGATATGCTATTAAAATCGAGCAGAAATTTAAGCACTAGAACAAACGAGAGTTTGGGTCTGCAAATCCACAACAACCGAAGTATGACAAAGATGACCCTAACAAACAGTCTCCTGAAAAGCAGTCCAAGCCATAGGAAAAGAAGGGTCACGGGAAGACAAAGAAGGACACCGGAAAATGGTGTGATTTCCACAAAATCCCCTGGCACAACACCGATGAATGTTGCTCAAAAAAATCATTGGCGGCTGAGATCAAAGACAAGGAGACACCCCTAATTCAGAATCTGATTCTGAAAATAATGGTAAAAGACAGATCATCGACACAGACCCCACTGCTATTGTCGTAACCACAACAATTCAACCAGTAGAACCAATAGATCCTGAAGAGGGGGAGCGCCTTTTTCATTCACAGATGTGGGTGAACGGGACCCTGCTACATTTTATTGTTGATAGCAGAAGCCAGAAGAACCTCATCTCAGCAGAGGTTGTCAAACAGTTGGGATTGTCAACAACACCACACCCGCAACCATATAGCATCGGGTGGCTTCACCAATGATGAGATCTTCGTGTCAGCCAGTAGTGTCGATTTTCATACAACATCCAACCCTTCAAGGATGAGGTATTATGTGATGTTGCCCCACTGGTTGTCTATGATGTTCTCTTGGTCTAGCCATCTATGTGGAAACGCCATGCTATCTATGAGTCTCAACCCCGTAGTGTCATTATTACTCTGGGGGGTCATCTCTACAGGATACCAGAGGTAGTTCCAACTACTGCCCCACCTAAACAGTTCCGCAAGGTAGTATCTCATACTACAAAATTCATCTTCT
The DNA here is from genome assembly GCA_009831015.1 of Picea engelmannii. Lineage (NCBI taxonomy): Eukaryota > Viridiplantae > Streptophyta > Pinopsida > Pinales > Pinaceae > Picea > Picea engelmannii. The sequence continues at coordinate 24,391 of ML835309.1, read as the reverse complement.
CTACAATCTGTTAAAAAGGGGAACAAAAGGATACTGCAACCACTACAACCTCGGCCCAAGCACCTTCTATCCTCCAGAAGCAGGTCAACAAGGTTGCAAAAAAGCACAAAGATTCCTTCTGCACATAGTCATCTCATGTAGTGAGACTGGTTAAAAATGTCCAACCCTTCCAACCACAGGTTCGTGACGACCTTCAACTAAGCAAGCAGCGCGACGGTTCCAACAAGGAAAGCAACTCACCAAGATTCAGATTCAGCAATCGCTTTCCCCTCTCCCCCGTGAACTCAACGCAATGGAGACCATTGCCTCCTAAGGAGAGAGGATTGATCCAGGTGGATATCGATGGCCACCCACTTTCTCCAACTGGCCCAAAACATGTTTCTGGCAATTTTGGTCATTTACTATTTTTAGCAGTTTTTAACTTCCGGGGCCATTTTGAGGCCCTAAACGATGTTTTTTGAGAAAACGGGGAGCAACATGTATTATAGATCATGATGCTCACCCAAAAGTTGTAGTTCTCAGATAGATATTTCCAACGAGCTATTGAGTACCCCAAACGGAGATCGTATGCAAAAGTTACGCCCCTGGGAAGTTGACGTATCCACTACCCCCATCGGGGCCCACAAACCCTTTGGCTTTTCATATTCCGGGGTTAGGGTTTTGGATTTTACTTATGTTAAAAAGGCCCTTAGAGCCTCATTGTAATAATCATCTTCTCATGGATGCGAGTAGCCATCACATCTCTTCTCAGAGATAACGTACCACCATTCTAGCGAGTCTTTCACTCTGTACTTTTACAGTCTTTGTACATTTATTTCATTAATAACAATCGTGTATTACTGTATATCTGTGACTCTTGTTATATTTCCCCTATATCTCTATTAAATTGTTGTCTCTCTTGCAATATCTCTGAATATTTCTGTGTTATATCTCCTCTCTCATTTCATGCCGAAAATAATCTGAATCAGTGGTATCAAAGCAGGTTGCTCTTGATTGTTTTTCAGTGCATGTCCCCGACGAGGTCCGAGTATAGAAAGTTGGGTCTCGATCTTGTCTCTCTTGAGGAAAATTTCTCTCGCACACCCAAGAAATCCTCAATGGCGGAAGAAAATAAAAATGACGGAGCTGACAATCCTATCAGTCTGTTGCTTGAGCAATCTCTCACGCGACAGAGGGACGAAATGATGGAGAATTTTTCCCACATCCTTCAATTCCTGCCAATAGCATCAGGCGCATATTCATCAAACAACCACTTTGGAGGCACCTTGCCTTTCAAGGTATAGGTTAATTTTGATATTCCTGTATTTGAAGGTCAAATAGATGCATATGCCCTAGATAAATGTTTAAATCTGCTAGAAGGTTATTTCTCTGTTCATAATTTTTCCGACAAGGAAAATATCACCTTCGCACTCCTTAAGGCTCTCCCCCATGTCAAAAATTGGTGGGAAACTTACTGGGAGCAGAGTTTCATAGAGGAGTCTGGAATATATGGGGCCGATCCCACTTGGGATTTTTTTGTGGATGCGGTAAAGGAACAATATTACCTTGTTGGCAACTATGAGGACCAGTACGTGGGATGGACCACACTGCGACAAGAGAGGGGCCAAGCAGTTTCGGAGTTCACCAATACCTTCCATACCTTGCACACCAATATGGGTATCAAAGACTCCGAACGACATTTGGTTCTGAAATACCGTGGGGCTCTACACAGATACATCCAAACTGAAATGGATTTTTTGGACATCTCATCACATGGTGTTGCTTATCGATATGTTGTTAAAATCGAGCAGAAATTTAAGCACCAGAACAAACAAGAGTTTGGGTCTACAAATCCACAACAACCAAAGTATGACAAAGACGACCCTAACAAACAGTCTCCCGAAAAGAAGTCCAAGCCACAGGAAAAGAAGGGTCATGGGAAGACAAAGAAGGACACCGAACAATGGTGCGATTTCCACAAAAGCCCCTGGCACAACACCGATGAATGTCACTCAAAACAATCATTGGTGGCTGAGATCAAAGACAAGGAGAAAACCCTGATTCAGAATCCGATTCTGAAAATAATGGTAAAAGACAGATCATCGACGCAGACCCCATTGTTATTGTCGCAACTGCAACAATTCAACCAGAAGGACCAACAGATCTTGAAGAGGGGGAGCGCCTTTTTCATTCACAGATGTGGGTGAAGGGGACCCCGTTACATTTTATTGTTGATAGTGGAAGCCAGAAGAACCTCATCTCAGCAGAGGTCATCAAACAGTTGGGATTGTCGACAACACCACACCCACAACCATATAGCATCGGGTGGCTTCGCCAAGGATGAGATCTTCATGTCAGCGAGCAGTGTCGATTGTCATACGGCATCCAACCCTTCAAGGATGAGGTATTATGTGATGTTGCCCCACTGGATGTCTTTGATATTCTCTTGGACCAGCCATATATGTGGAAACGCCATGCTATCTATGAGTCTCGACCCCGTAGTGTCATTATTACTCTGGGGGATCATCTCTACAGGATACCAGAGGTAGTTCCAACTACTGCCCCACCTAAACACTGCCACAAGGTAGTATCTCATACTACAAAATTCATATTCTCCACAATCTGTTCAAAAGGGGAACAAAAGGATATTGCAACCACTACAGCCTCGGCCCAAGCACCTTCTATCCACCAGAAGCAGGCCAACAAGGTTGCAGAAAAGAACAAAGATTCCTTCTACACACAGTCATCTCTTGTAGCCAGACTGGTTAAAAATGTCCAACCCTTCCAACCACAGGTTCGTGACGACCTTCAACAAATCAAGTAGCGCAACGGTTCCAACAAGGCAAGCAGCTCACCAAGATTCAGATTCAGCAATCGCTTTCCCCTCTCCCCCGGGAACTCAACGCAATGGATACCATTGCCTCCTAAGGAGTGAGGATTGATCCAGGTGGATATTGATGGCCACCCACCTTCTCCAACTGGCCCAAAACATGTTTCTGGCAATTTTGGTAATTTACTATTTTTAGCAGTTTTTAACTTCCGGGGCCATTTTGAGGCCCTAAATGATGTTTTTTTGAGAGAAAGGGGAGCAACATGGATTATAGATAACGTTTATCACCCAAAAGTTGTAGTTCTCAGATAGATCTTTCCAACGAGCTATTGAGCGCCCCAAACGGAGATCGTATGCAAAAGTTACGCCCCTAGGAAGTTGACGTATCAACTACCCCCAACGGGGCCCACAAACCTTTTGGCTTTTCATCTTCCAGGGTTAGGGTTTTGGATTTTACTTATGTTAAAAAGGCCCTTAGAGCCTCATTGTAAAGTTATAGGATCTATGCCTTTCATCTCTGTAAAGGTCATTGGGAATAGGTCACTATATTCACGCAGTAACTCTGTTATTCTTTCTACTGTTTGTTCATCCCAATAATCTCCTATACTTGCCATTTTAGGGTTATCAATTGTCCTAATGTTGACTTTATTCACTTTGATTGGTGCAACATATACTTCTAACTCCAAAGATGTACCTTCCACCTCTCTTTCTCCTTCAATTTTTGTAATATGAATATTGTGTGGGTCATCTTCATCTGGTGCTTCTTATTCAACATGATAGTATGGCAATAGTTCTTTGATTGTATGTCTATTCTGTTGTTGATACTTTGTCATGAGTTCAAACTTTGGTTCATTAATAAATATTACATTGTTTATCTACTTTAGTGTTGAATCAATGTTGGGGTTCTCATGTTCAAATGAGAAGGTTATTGCAAAATTATGTTGTAATGTTTTCCATTCTGTAGTTCCTCTGCACATCTCTTGGTCTACGTACCAGTTGTCTAGGATTCCTTCTAGTGTATGGATGAAGTGATCAAGACATTATTCTTGTGTTGTCATCCTCCATTATGTTTTTCACTTCTCCAAGTGTTCTTCTAGTCTCCCTTTCCCATCATACTTTTGCATTTTATTTCTCCCCTGCTATGTGATGAATCTAATGCACAGTAATCATTTTCATTGGTACCAGTATTGAATTGTTTCTTTTTGTGCACCCCACCATCTTGCAGGTGTGGCCTTGAGTGCAATATCTAGGGCTAAGAGACTCTAATTTTATAACACTTCTTCTTCATATTTTGTCAGAAATTCCTCTAAGTCACTTACCCCATGAAAATTGAGAGGTTCTCTTATCTATGTACCAACCCATCTTACTGCTCAGTCTATTCTTGCGCACCTTCTTGTGGAAAATTCATGTAATCTCTATTGCCAATTCTCCAAACCTATATCTAAGTCAGAAGCACATGATGTGATACTTCTCTAGCTGAGTACTCCATATGCAGTTGGGTTAACATAATCTTCTTCTCATGCGGTGGTTCTGTACAACTGGTTTATTTCCTCCAAATCCAGACAGGTGGGTTCTACAAACCTTTCTCCTTCTAAATTCACCTGATTCAAATGTCATTTTCCTTGTCCTCAAGTTGATTATGGCATGGTTATCAAATTCTCAATACACTCCAAGAAATGTTGGATAATGTGTTGTGCCATATACTATCTCTATTACTTCAAAGTTTTCCTTAGTGCACACTCCATCCAAATCTATTGTCACACCTTTAAGCCTTCCAATTGGAAAAACTATGGATTGATTAGATCATTTCAATTAGACACATGAATAGCCTAGTGTGGGTTCTCCCATACACTACCATATATTCTTAGATAACACATTTACTTCAGAGCCTAAGTCCAGTATAATATCACCCATGTTGAAATATCCAATGTTGGCATTCAATCTGAATTCCATGCTTGTCCTTTTTCTTGAATGGAGATGATTCACTGTTTTCTGCTCTAATTTTCCTTCTACCTCTGTGTGACATATTTCCAGCAGATTTTGCAAGATCTTGACAGATGATGGGTCATTGAATAGTTGAAAAAAGGATTGCAGAAATGTTTTTATGTTACTTACTTGCTCTAGGGGTTGTGCTTCACTGGTATGGTCCATTGAGGAAGGCATATAGTACATAGGAGAGTTCTGATTTTGTTGCACAATTGATGTAGATGAAAAAAAAATCTTTAGAAACTCAGGTCTTTCCTCCTTGAATGTTTCCTTTTCTTTCTACACATCAAACTACTTATGTGGTTCATTATTCTTCTTCACCCATTGGTGTTGCGTTGGATCTTGTCTTACTACATCATTTCCTGTCTTAGCTCCACCTCACGTGACTGTGTTGATATTTCTTCCATCATCCATGGCTTCTGCAAAAATCCACTGAACATTCTGGTTTTTCTAGTTCCCCTTTTCTTGTATCTTCCCCAATAGTGGCGTACAGTCCTTTGTATCATGGTCTATTGCGCAACAATAGATGCATGTCACTGGTGGGAGTAGACATTCCCTTACATAATGTCCTGGTTGTTGTAAGTTGTGACACACTATTGGGCCTCTACCATGTCCAAATCCTCCTCTACCTCGCCATCCACCTCTGTATCTAGCTCTATCTCCTCGTGGTGCATTGTACTGAGGTACCTAGTTATATTGTGCAGGGTTATACTCTAGTTACGCATTATTGTACTGCGAGTGCGCAGTGATATATTGTCATTGTGAATTGTTATATGGAGGTGGTACCTGGTTAAACTAAGGTGTAGCTTGTCCTGTCATCATTTCTTCTTGCACCCTATAACTATCTGAAGTTCTTTCTCTCATCAGCTCATTTTTCCTACAATATTTATCATCATGACCCATTGAATTGCAAAAATTTCAGTATGAACTCTTGGGTACTTGTTGAGCACTCAACAAACCCTAAAATCCTGATGAAATCTTGTCACTTTTTAGGTACCACTTGTTTTCTGCACTATCTAAATCAATTTCAATTTGGGAAATGATTTATCTTTGTTTTTTTTTCATGACTCTTATCTTCAAGTTGGGTTTGTTTGAACTTGTTAACCCCATGTCTAAAAGAACTTAACACCCGAATTGAGAATCAGCAACTGACACTGCACCTAATGCACTCAAGTTTGGCATCGGAAAAAATTGAAGCATTTAAAGGAACCACATAGTTACAATAGTCAACGAGCATCGATCCCTGATCGACATCGATAGGTGGGGTTGGTTTGCATAATTTATTCGCACAAAGTTTCAAGAGATAGTCGATCCCCTTCGGCATCAGCAAAAGGAGGGAAGGATAGACATTGAAAAAGAACGTAAAGAAATCACTAATAGTCTATGACCGATGTGCTTAATCGAGGTCAAGTAAATCCAAAAAAGTTAAAACAATTGTTTTGTATGCGATAAATCATATCGTCGATCGTCGATCGTCCATCCCCAATGCGTTTTTGGCATCGGGACTTTTTCAAGAGAGTCGACCCGAGAGCACTTGGGTAGGTTGATCGTCGATCGTCGATCCTTGATACTTGTTGGCTTCAGAAAAATAGGATTGGGTTTTAGAATGTATAGCTTAAAGAAATTCTTGATTCCAATTAACACGAGCAAATGAAGTCATCGGTCTTGAATTCCACGTGTCTTTACCATGTAAGGGGATTGTACAGCCTAGTTTTGTCCCGAGTCATTTTTTAGGTTCTATGGGTCCTATTCATGCCTTCTAGTCATCTTTTCCACCTCAACTCTGTATGGAAAGATCGATCAGCGTCGGAAATTTTGCAAGGAAATATCAATGAAAACATTTGAAGCACAATCTTGAACCCTGATCCACCAACAAAACTAGTGAAACGATGGGATGTTTCTTGCATAAGATACGATCAGATTTAGAAATTTAGCAGGTCAGTTAATATCGATCCTACATTTTTTCTACCTTGTTCATTGATTATACAACAGCAATTTAAAATCATTGGTAGACCACATTACCACTTGTGTCTGCGTCGTCAACCCATGATGAATTTAAGTTTAAACATATTTGAAGATCTGGCGGCATATTTAATGAAATTACACTAATAACCCGAATTCAATGGCTGGCGCGACAAGGTAAGTTCATCCTTGTTTAAATATCTATAATGGTTTTGAAAGAATTCATTATGCGCACAAGTTGAATTCCAGAGCATTCGAAGGAGAAAATCAAACGTATCTAGACTGTATCGACCCTATGATTATCAAAACTAGGTTTAACAAGCTGTAGAGCTACAGGTAATATTCCACCAAGAAATCCAACCACCAGACGCTCGTTGAGATCCCCCAAGATGAAAGAATTTGAAATAGGTTAAGGTTCTTCTTCGAGGACCGCAAGGAAGTTGGAGTATGCTCCCAAGGTGAAGCCTATCATTAAAACAACAACCAAGAAAGATTTTGTCTACCCTCTAGCCTTTGGTGATATAGAGGCAAGCATCAAATCCAAATTAATGCTCCCACAGTGGGGGATCTCTTCAATAGAATTATACGAGAAGAATACCCAAAGTATATCCCTCACAGTGACCTAAATGTAAGGGCACTTGATAACCAGGTGTTCTTGAACATCCGACGGTCGTATTTACACATGGTGGAAAGCAAAACCCTAGTTTTCCCTTGCATAGAGGTTTTGAAATGGCTCATCGACCATACGGACGGGTAGAAATGCTTGATCAATGATGCGAATGGTGGATGTGTCGGAGTTTTCCTCCTGAACAAATTCTAGAAATACTACAATCTTAGGGACCCAGAGGAGCAGCTCAACATAGACTTCATGGTGAAGTTATATGAATTCCATGACACCAGCCGGTTGATGGCCTCATGATGAAAGGAGGACAAGAAGTTCACTAACTAGAGAAATGGCTGGTATGGCACAATTAACCTGAGGGGGCCATACATCTATTTGATGGCTCTCATCTATCGGTTATATGGAGAGAAGGACTGATCCAAGTTTTAGGAAGCATGGATGTCCTTGGCATACACAGTGGCGATCTCCAGGAGTAGCTTCAACTGGGGAGCAATAATCTCAAAACAATTAAGCATATGTGTACAGCAGGCTCATACGTCGAAAGAAGGGGAGGAACCCACTTTCTACATGGCCTCATACCTGCTCGATGTCATGTGCGCAAGGAATGTCTTCGTCGACATGAATTTAAGATGGCATGTTTTTGAGCTCCCAATCCACGTCTACTTCATAATACTATGGGAGAACAAGTATAATAAATCTTACATTCTTATATGCGATGAATTCATAGCCCGTATTCATTTTATTATTTTCAAGAAGGAATGCCCAAGATTATCTGTAGCAGCCAAGAAAATGGTAGAAAAAGTAGGTCATTGGTATTTAGACAAGTGAACAACCTACATCAGGGTGTTTGGGGCCACCAGAGCACCACATATCCTACCTACTCATGTCCCAGACCAGCTCCTTGTGGGAGAAATCTGCTATCAGACTATCCTGCAGAGCTACAATGCCACATTTGTCAAGGACAAGAAGCGGGATTTCATACCCTATGGTTTTCATATAGGTTTTTATGTGGTAAAGGATACTTCTCAAGCCAAACTAGAAGGGTTGAGACAACTTGAATTCAGGTTCCCAACAGGTCGATTCCACAAGCATGACCCTAAAGGCCTGGTCCTCCAACATGCTTGTTGGCCCTTAACCAGGTTTTGTTGATATCTGGTCAAGTTTGACCTGTGAATGATGTAGTCATTCAAGAATTTGCTGAAAAAGAGTGTGTATCACAACAGCAAGTCGAATCAGTTCAATCCAAGATCGAAGCATTCGAAGCAAAACTTCCTACATCAGAGTGACTTGGGATGAGTCACAAGTGAGTGTTGGGGGCATGTTGGCCCTTGACCAGGTTTTGTTGATATCTGGTCAAGTTTGACCTATTTTTGGACTTTGATAGCCTGTCGAAGGAGGAGAACAAGATGAAGCAATATCATGGGATCTCGGCCCCTTTTTGGGTCCTTTTTGGGATGTGGGAATATGTAACGGGAATGGGATGTCAGCCCATGGGTTTACCCATGTTTGGGCCTATTTTGTAATATATAAATAGATGCTTAGGCTATATAGAAGTGTGGTGCATCTATGTGATGTGAATGTATGCTAAGTGCAAGTAGAGTCTGTAAATGTTTTGTGCATGACTGTAAGAGACTTGCAGAGCTAAGTGCAGGTCCTTGTAGAATATTGTAGAAGTCTTAGTTCTTTAACGGAAGGAAGAAGGATCTAGCGAGCTACGCAGATCTTTTGTCCTATGTAGAGTAAGGTTTTTTAGGCTCTATGCTTGTAACCGATTGGCTGAAGACAATAAAGAAGAAGAGTTGGTGGAAGTAGCCTCAGGGTGGGAGTGAACCACATAAATACTGTGGTGTTATGCTATGTGTTTGTCTTAATGTGTTTATGACTCTCTTGCTAAGTTATTTGATAGATATAGATAAATATGTTCATGCTTTGTGCTATTGATGTGTAAGAATGTTAGATCTGACTTCTATGAATGTGCTTAGTTCTTACTTATACTAGATTTGATCCATCTGTTTGTGCTAAGTACTTAACTACATTAGATCAGTGTGAATATTGCGAAGCTCTGTTTTATCAATGAAGTAGGTATTGATTGCATATTGAGGATCTGGCAGTGCTAAGTTCTCTATTAAGTATCATAATCACATATCTGTGCCCCAGCTAAGGTTGCAGACACCTGAGTCTCGCAACCACCCCTGCCTCTACCTCAGGTGAGACTTCATCTGCTTCGACGGTGTT
>ML835309.1:0-10718 GCA_009831015.1 Picea engelmannii | reverse complement strand
AAAATAATGTCTAACACCCTGGGTCTGCCCCTGTGCCAACAAATGGTTCCATTGTCGGGACCTGAAACTGTGATTGTTGGGAACTGAGAAAAAAGGAGCTTTGTGCAAAGATTCGTCCTGAATTTGTGAAGCTCTGTGCATAGATCTATCACTCTATTGCACGGTATTCTACTTGATTTATAAAGCTCTGTGCTAAAAGAAAGAATACTGATATGAAGAAAAGAAGTCGGATCTGAAGGAGAGAAGTAAGATATGAAAGCTTTGTGCTCTAAGAAAGGTAAAAGTGATAATTTCTTATTAAAAGAGGTAAGATCTGCAAGCTCTGTGCTCTGATAAAGGTAATAATAGTGAAAATATTTAGATCTAGAAGCTTTGTGCTCTGTAGAAGTAAGATAAGTGGAAATTTTTGTTTCTAGCGTATGGATCTAGGTATGTTTAATAGAGTGTGTCCTAGTTCAAAAACTAAGGTATTGATAGATGAAGGAAGATTTGATATTAATAGATCTGACAAGAATAGTGAAAGATATATTATACCTATGCATAGAAAGAATGTTTGGAATAACAAATGGATGCAGGATCCTAGAGAGAATTTTTTGTAGGTTATCTCCTATGCTCCTAGCACGTAGTACAGGAGAAGTTGGGGATCATTTAAAAGAAAGAGAGGATTAACCCTCTGTTACAGCTGCAAAAGACCAGGATATATTGCTAAGGAATGCCATGGAAGAAGACCTAGTTGTCTTTGTTGCAAAACTATGGACCATGAAGTGTTGGATTGCCCTAGAATGATTGTTAAAGTTTAAAGAGTGAATTTGAACCAGGAAAACCATAAGGCAGATCCAGAAATGGAAGAATCCTAGAAAGAATCAGAGAAAGTGTTGTTACAGATGAAAGAAACCCTGAATGACTTTCGACATATCATCTTATGAGGGATATTCAAAGAAAAAGAATGCATCAAAGCAAGAATAGGAGACTTTGACATTGAATATGTTCTAAATGAGGAAACACAGGTGAATATCATAACAGAAAGAACTTGGGAAGCTATAGGGAATCCTGTTATGATTCCTTCATTAGGAGGAATAGGATTATTAATAGGAAAAATGGTAAACCTATGTGGGAAGCTCACTCATATACCTATGAATGACAATGGAACTTCGACAAAAGAAGATTTTGAGATTATTAAATTTATTGAAGACAACACCCGATTTACCATGTTACTAGCCAGCCCTTGGATTGAAAGAGACCATGCCATAAGGAAAGAATAAGAAGCAGTGTTAGAACAACAGAAGCAAGAGTTAAAAGAATTCATGACTAGAAGGATCGCACACTTGATTACAGAATAGGAGAATAGATCGAAGCTATTTAACACTAGAGACCCAAATGTCGAAGCTGCAAGAACATTAGAAGACCAACAGAATACTGAAGTACTTATCCCAGACAAAGAAGAGGTACTACCCCTGAATCCTAGGAAAAAATTTCAATAGCGCGAAGTAACTATGTTAAGAGAAAATAAGAATAAGAATGGAAAAAGGAATATTGAGATGAAGATCACTTGAAAGAAGGCTAGAAATCTAAGTAAGAAGAGAGCTAAGATTGAAAATTTACAGAATTTCCCAGAGGGAACCTCACAGAAGGAAAATTTGCAAAATTGGAGCTTCATCGGGATATCATAACAGCGACACATGGCACTTCGCCATGGCAAAGAAATATAGCCATTGGGGAATGTTATAACCGTTAGATCAATGCTCTGAACAGATAGAAAACCATTTATGGCCAGCCATATCGCCATCCGATGGTTGAGACCATGCCATAACAGATAGAACCGAGTTAATGAAGACCTCATACCCATTGCAAGCGACCCATTGTCGAGTTACCTATTTATCCCACCACACCACACACCGAGAACACTTTTTCCAATTGATAATTTGATCCCATGGACTACGTTGAGTTTATACGGTGATCATCGTGATTCTTCTCTCTTTCTTGTTACTGTGTCTAAGATACCCCCCCCCCGAACCTGATATTGTTAACCCTGAGCATGTATGTCAGACGAGTTGAGCGTTGCAGAAAGAGTTGTTGAGGAAGTTTTGATCAACCTAATGACTGAAAGAGTCATGTCAGAGAGAGGATTATCCACAGGTGTACAAGCATCATCCATGAGAGGACTGCTAGCCTCTCCGTCAACTTCTCAAGCCGGACCATCCCGACCATCATATGAGAAGCGAACTAAGCACATGGATGTCTCATGAATTCTAAGTTGATTTCGAGCATATTACCTACATATATACCACCTTTGAGCGGTGTTGTAAACCATGACAGTGTACCTATATATTTTGAGTACACCTTGGTCACTGCGTACCTCCCAAAGGGCATACGCGTAGTTTGCACAGACCAAGATAACATTGTAGCGTTGAAGTTTAGCGACTTCAACCTCGACGACCGAAAATTTTACAATATGCTCGCCCCGTATAAGTACCTGACCAGAACAAAGGGAAATAATTTGAATATCGTCCCTTAGTCATGGACCCATAACCTCACACAGTCCACCTTGTTGAACGTTATGAATATTCTACACTTTGGATGACACCAGGAGATGAATGCATGTGTCAAATTGTTGTTGTCTTGTTACCATGGAGGTTATATATGGTTAAACCATCACACAATAGTGGATCCGACATTGATAAATTGGATCATAGGGATAAGTATCCAAGGCCCTAACCCACAGGATTTTTATCCCGAAAAAACAATGGATTGTGCTCTAGCTCAAAGGATCAAGGACACCTACGGCGATGTCAAGAAGGGAACATGAGGCTACAAGGTAGCTTCTATATAGAGTGGCATAGTGTGCCTTGCCTATCAATTGATCATAGGAAAGTTAGTATGCAAGAACCGACCCACCCAAGTGATTGGTTTTGTAGTCGACCTCGCAGGGAAGTGTGTGAAGGGCCTACAAATGAATTGGGCGAAGTACCTGGTGAACCAATTATAACTTGACTGAAGAGAATCCTAGGATCAAGGATACAAATTTCACTTCAGTTGGCTATTGATCCTAATCGCTTTCATTGCTTGGGAGATTCCGGAAGGTGCGACCTTCCCGAACATTGATCCCTTTGAACCATTGGCTGCGAAGTTCAACACACTGTGGTATTCAAGCGACATGAATAAAAAGTGGAAGTCTGATGTTGTATTTCATGCATACTACAACCAGTTGAAGGTATCCATACAGTTCATGCCTCGCATAAATCTGAATACTTTACAGAGATTTTGGTCTTTGATGAAATTCAGCGTGGACCGCCATTTCATTTACATCACAGCCCGCACTGACGAGCACAAGCAGCAAATTCAGTCCTATTACAAGCTAACGGAGGAGGACTTGGAGGAGATCACCAAGTACTGGTCGGTGAACCTCCTCATTCCAGCAGACCCTATGGAGATATCCGATATATACAGTCCAGAAACTGGGCAAGATACACCTAGACCTAGAAGGACAAAGAAAACTGAAGAGGTTTAGGATTTAGACAATGCATCTATGGAGATTGCTTCCATCTCACCAGAGCAAGGAGGTGATGGCAGAGAGATAGATGCATTGAATTTGAACATAATAAAGGCAAGGTTACACCACCTAGAGATGAGGAGGAACCCTCGAAGAAAAGGAAGGTTTCCCCCCTGAAGCCTTCCTCCCGGAATAAATCAAAATCTTCTATGAAAAAAATGCAAACTATCCTCACCTTAGATGACTTCGATTTCATTATAGCGGCCCTAAATGATGCTTCACTGGAAATAATAGAGAAACAAGAGGCTAAGCAGGAAGCAATGTACAATAGAATTGAGATTTATCTCCAAGGAGTACAGCAAGAACTACATTCTAGCCATGCAGTCTCCACTGTGCCTCTGCCATTAGGAACACCATAACTAGGAGATGAGCCAACTCAACTCCACCGAATAGTTGATACAGTCGAAGCTCGCCTTCAATGAGAACAAGAAAAAATAGCACAAGCCACCCAGGCTTTGACACAAGTACAAGGAGTCCTTGTAGAGCAATGCAATACTGCAAAATGGGAGAAGCTTGCTCTCCAGGCAAAGTTCGACGAAGAAAAAGCCCAACTGCAGAAAGACAAGGAATAGTTTCTCATGGAGCAACTCAAAGTAAAAGAAATGGTCAATAGAGCGCTTTTCTCTGTGACTATCCTAGAAGTAAAGGTAGAGGATCAAGTCATGAAGAAAGTAGTACAACTTGAAGAAGTGATCCAATAGTTAAAACATTGCATTGCATATTTAGAACTATGCACGGTGCCTGAGACTCCACAGGACGTAAGGGACCAGCAAGAAGCCATTGCCCGCAGCATAGTTGAGAGACTGAAGGCCCTTACCTTAGAATGCAAGAAATTTGTTGATTGTAATGCTCAGACGTATGAGAAACTTACCAAGAACCCAGAGTTGTAGGGGCTGGAGTTGCAGCTCCAGGAAGTGAAGCAGCACGTAGAAATACTACAAGCATAGCTGAAGTCTTTTTGAGCTGTGGAGAGAATGAAGAGATCTCAAGAGCAATGAATCGCCCAGCAGCAAATCCATAATATCCAGAGTAGATTTATGGAGATAACTCAAAAAATCCAACCGGTATAAGATAAGGCCTATCAGTTGTTTACAAAGGTAGAAGGCCAGGGAGAATAATTGGAGCAGGTTAGCACCATGGCAGAAAAACACCTGGAAGGACCTGTGAATGATGCAGTCATTCAAGAATTTGTTGAAAAAGAGCATGTATCACAGCAGCAAGTTGAAGCAGTTCGATCCAAAATTGAAGAATTCGAAGAAAAACTTCCTACATCAGAGTGACTCGGGATGATTCACAGGTGAGTGTTGGGGGCTTGTTGGCCCTTGACCAGGTTTTGTTGATATCTAGTCAAGTTTGCCCTATTTTTGGAATTCGACATCCTGTCGAAGGAGGAGCGCAAGATGAAGTAGATATCATGGGATCTTCACCCCTTTTTGTCTCCTTTTTCGATGTGGGAATATGTAATAGGAATGGGATGTCGGCCCATGGGTTTACCCATGTTTAAGCCTATTTTGTAATATATAAATAGATGCTTAGGCTAGATAGAAGTGTGATGCATCTATGTGATGTGAATGTATGATAAGTGCAAGTAGAGTTTGTAAGTGCTTTGTGCCTGACTGTAAGAGACTTGCAGAGCTAAGTGCAGGTCCTTGTAGTAGATTATGGAAGGCTTAGTGTTGTAACTCAAGGAAGAAGGATCTAGCGAGCTGCGCATATCTTATGTCCTGTGCGGAGTAAGGTTTTTGAGGCTTTGTGCTTGTAACCTATTGACTGAAGATAATAAAGAATAAGAATTGGTGGACGTAGCCCCAGAGTGGGGGTGAACCACGTAAATACTATGTTGTTATGCTATGTGTTTGTCTTAATGTGTTTATGACTCTCTTTCTAAGTGATTTTATAGAGATAGATAAATATGTTCATGTTGTGTGCTAATGATGTGTAATAATGTTAGATCTAACTTCTATGAATGTGCTTAGTGCTTGCTTCTGCTAGATCTGATCCATTTGTTTGTGCTAATTACTTAACTACATTAGATCAGTGTGAATATTGCGAAGCTCTGTTTTATCAGCGAAGTAGGTATTGATTGCATATTGAGGATCTAATGATGCTAAGTTCTCTATTAAGTATCATAATCACATATATGTGTCCCAGCTAAGGTTGCATACACATGATTCTCACAACCACCCCTGCCTCTACCTCAGGTGAGACTTCATCTGCTTCGAAGGTGTTGCTAAAAGGGTCGGTAGTTAGGGTTTTCTTGGTGTGCCCAGGATTGGGACGAGGTGGTTCATAGAATGGCCAATACAAACATGAATAGGTTCAAATCCATGGGCATGGATGAAAAGGTGGAAACAATAGAGTAGTTGTCTCAAGATTCCCTCAGAGCCATGGAAGAAATCAGAGCGACAGAGACAATAGAGGCACAGAGAAGGGGATTACTCTTGTTATAAGGGGCGCAGAGGATCATTGATCAATTGAAAAATGACCCTGATATTATAGAAATGAGGAGGATTCCCACTGATAACCCAATATAAAGTCGAGGGGAACCAAGTGGCCTAGAGACGATACAACTTGAAGAAATCATCGGGTCAAAAAACCTTGAGGTTCCACCACCGTAGACTGGATCACCAGGGGAAATTTTGACCCAGCCCAAGATAGTGAGAACATCAGGGAGAAAAAGTGTACCAAATACCTTATTCGATTTGATAACCATCTACGATGATGAGGAGAGTCCATAGGTGTCCCTGGTAACTCCAGTGCAAATTAAAGAGGAGAAAGAACCTGAGAGAGAATCCACACCGGGTCCTGATGCTCCAAGTCAGAGTCATCCGTGGAGTGAGAATGAGGTAGAAAGTGCCTTGGATGTTGAGCCACTCAACATACTGGGAACCCTAATGGACAGCTCAAGGGATAAGCTAGGATTGGGCAAACAAGAAGAAGAAATTCCACAACAGTAAATCGACATTTCAACAGTCGATTACCAAGTAAGTACCGAACCTGCCCCTAATTCCTTAGTTTTGGCCAGTACCTTACCACCCGATGAGTAACAACCAGAGGTTGAGCCATCGGGACATACATAAGAGGTTAAGGAACCCACCTTTGCATGGATATACACACTCAGGAGCCTAGGAAATACTCTTACCTGGGGAGAACAACAAATCCTCGAACCTATTGATGAGGTCACCGATATACAAGAAATTGTCTATGAATGAAAGAGGAAAGACATCATGAAGAGAACCACTAAGAAAAGGAGGCTTCCATTGGATAGTTCAATCCTTATCACCACATAGGATAAATTGATCAGCACAGAGCATGACAAGACATCCAAGCTTACCTGCACAGGGATTGCGATCACAGATGCCACCCTGGATAGATAAAGGAAAGATGAAGAGGAGATGGTCATTGCGCTAAAGGAGTAGGAGCATCTACGCCACTTGGAGAAATACTATCAAGACTCCACACAAGCCACAATGTTTTTGAGAAGTGAGTTCCAAGAGGCCTACAAGAAATTCATGAATGAGCGACACCTTTTCACTGCAGGGATAGCCAACTTCCAAGAAGTCACCCTTATGGTGCTAGCAACTTGCAAGGATATGGAAAGATGGTATGAGAAGGCCCACCAAGTAGTGGAAAGATTTGATTACATCTACGCGGTTCAAAAGGGTTGAGACGTCGAAGAACACAGTATTCAGGTGCTAAGGGACAACAACATAGATCAAATAAGGAAGGAAGTCGAATACTGAGTGAAAATGGCCAAAGAACCTCAGCAGGAGATTCAATAAAAATGGGCTGATTGTGAAAGGAGATGGGTCAAGATCAATTAGGAGATGAGAGACATCGCTCACCTGTGGACTTTGTCGACTTGCATTACATACTCAAACAGCATGTAGAACAAGACTCAGCATGGACTGCAGAGATAGAAAAGGTGGCAAACATGGTGCAAGATCGAGTACAGCAGTTCATGGAGCACCTGATCAAGGATTGAACATTATTACAGTAGTTAAGTGTTAAAATAGTCAAGTATCAGGCATGGGCAATAGAAGTAAAGGAGATCCTTTTGTCCCCGATGGACCAACAAATATTCTCATATTCCAACACATGCAAGGATCTCTTCATCAAATGGTCATAGTATGAGAAGAGTCATCCACTTCAGTGAAACCATTTGATGACTCTTAGAAGATAGAGAGATGAAAGTTCCATGTGGTGATGTTTTGTTTTACTTAACTTGCACTTTTTATAGTTATTTTTAGTTAATGATTTGTTATAAATAAGAGGATCGACCTTTTAGAAAGGGTTGATGGTTTTGGAAAAGACCCTCACTTTCATAATTGTAAAGAACTTTTTTGGAACTACCTTAATTGAGAATTCATGTTTAGGACCAAAGACAAACTTATGTTTTTTCATCAAAGGCATGTGTGATTGGATTTGAGGAGGAACTACTTCCAACTTTGTTTCATGAATTGATGTTGTAATGAGTAAGGGTTTCTGAATCTATTAATAAGTTAGCTGATTCAATATTTTTCTGTAGTTATTGTTATTAATGTTGGAAATCAAATCATTGTGTTAATGTGTGATTAATGGTTAGATCTAAGGAAACTATTTTTCTTGCCATCATTTTATTGCATGTATGTTTTATTTCGATAATTTTATCTCAGTTAATAATTGAAATAAAAGCAAGTTGATGTATTAGTACTAGGCTTGTCACAGGTGTGAAAATATTTGTCTGCATGCTTGAGCACGAGGGTTATCCCAAGATCAACCTTCTTCAGTAGTTAATATTTCCCTTTTTCCCAACTAGTTTATACCAGCACACATCTTTTTAGCAGACCCACCTAATAAAATAAAATACAAAAAGAGAACAAGTAAACCGAAGGAGAAACTTTCATAAGAAGATATCCTGACAATCACTACATAAAGCCCATCGATTATTTGGTCGGATCGATAGATCTGGAGAACCATTCCACTATCAAACGTTGCAGAGTCTAATTGGGCCTCGATGGTGGGTTTGGTTCCTGTTGTTGAGTTAAAGGTATTTAGGACCCCTCAACAGTACTTTCCGATACTTCTACATCATTAAACAATGATATGGATCATGCCCATGCATTTTACAAATCTCTCACCATGGTCCTCATGTTGGCAAAGGGTTTGGTACTCTTGTTTCCATATATTGCACAAAAGTTGGAAATTCATTCTTATGGTGTCCTTTTGTCATGCATGTGGTACACCAAACATATTCTCTTTTCTCTTTTCCCTTGTTCTGGTTAAGTGGAAATGTGAGGTTCTTCAAATCCTCCTTCAGATCCTCTATTGTTGGATATATCTTCTTATATTGGTTTTATTCCAATTGTAAGGCTTCCTGTAGAGCCTCTCCTAAGTTTGGATCTCATGTTGTCTTAGTGGGTATTTTAAATGTGGTAATAGTGAGTTCACAAATATATGTCTATGTTGGATGTCAGTAATTGCATACTTCAACTTACCTTTCAACCGTTTGAACCTCTGATCAATCTTCCAAATAGACTCACCTGGTTTTTTCTTGATTTCAAACATATCATTCTATATTGATCCTCTGATCTAGTCTTCTGAAACTCATTTATTAGTAGTTTTTTCACATCTGCAATAGTCCTTGTTGCTCCTAGTGGATTGTTTACATCTAGGCTCATGTACCAATCTAGTGCACTGTCTCTTAGCGTGATAGCTAACTGCGAAAGTTTTTTATCCTCATCAATGATATGATTTTCTTCCCATGTCTTCTCACATATGAATACATTATTTTCAGGTTCCTCTTATGCCTCTCCCCGAAATTATGGTGTTGAACTACTACCTTCGCGTGGTGTAGATATTTGATTTTTGCTTCGTGGAATGGCTCCTCCAATTCCTGCTCCTTGTTTGGATGTATTTTATGTTGCCTTTCTTCCACTAAAATTCGGTTGTCTAAATGGTGGTGTTCTTTCTAGTGTACTAGTCTCACATGGGGTTATGGGTTCCACATTGACCTGGATTGGAGTTATGCCTTTTGTTCCTGCCCTTGGACCACTTGTCCTCCTTTCATATGTTGTGTGCAATATTTCCTCAATATGCTCCACAGACCAGAGATCCTCTACCTCTTCCTCATCACTTTCCAAGCCCTCTCTATCATCTATGATTCTTCTTGTTATTCATATTTTATTGGTAGGGTTCTCCACTATGCGTATTTCCAGTTGTTTCCATTATCTGCTTTATCTAGTCTTCCTCCATCATGATTGGGTCCATGGCCTCTGTTAGCACAAGTTGTTGATAAAGTGGGGTTTTTCCTTAGGAAATAACCCCTCGGTGAAAAAATTAAGAAAGGGGGTCCTATTGCGACCCATGTTATTCTTTTATCCTAACTTTTTGGTGATTTGATGGCCTTGGCGCATTGTGATAAGGAGCACGCAGATCTCAGCAGTTCATCATGGCGCGCTCAGATCTATAGTCTGCATCCAATATCGGATCCCCCCTGACCTTTCTGCCTTTAACGGGGGGGTCCAAGTTGGTGGTTTTATGGTGCGGGCCCCCCACTATCATGTCGTCTCCATAGAAACTTAGACCTCCCCCCCCCCTCGTGCTTTACGGCTTATTGTCTACCCCCCGCCCCCTCCGAGCTAACTGCTAGACCGCCTTCCCATACCGCTCGCGCTCCCGCTAACACCTGTCCTCCACTCGCCCGACCACATGCTTGTCCCTTCCCTGCTATCACTTCTCCCCCTTTCACCTCCCGACATATGTCTTCCACTCATGCTCCATGTCCTCCACTATTGTTTTTGAATCCCCCCTAACCTGTCACATCGCTCTTCCACCACATCCCTTTCTCATTTGCCACATCATCCTCACACCTTTACACCACAACCCCCACATACTGGCACTCACGCATTTCGAGTCACCGCCAACCTCAGCCTTCCACATGGCCATCGTTCACTCATTGTAGCCTGTGAGTTTTCACCATTCACCTCTCCAACTCATCATCATCAGTGTCCATGTCCGCCTGCCAATGTTCTTGCAAAAAGTCCAGCACGTTTTCAAGGTGTTGAGTTGACTCTGCTCATCCTGATCCCGATAAAGGTAGTTAATGAAAGAAGAGGGAGGTGGATGAGACATTGTTTCCCCCACATAAATGGAAATCCAGAAAGTACTGGTAGATATGATCTCATGT
>ML835308.1:0-44581 GCA_009831015.1 Picea engelmannii | reverse complement strand
CCCCCCGCACATCCCATCATCTCATGGGGGATCCGAAAAGTTGTTTCTAATAAAACCACCCATGGAAAGGTTTTGGCTCCACATCCCATCGGAGACCCCCCCCTAAAACCGCTTACCACCTTAGGGGGTCCGAAATTACCACTTTTGCCAGAAAAACCGTTTTTGCAACATTTTTGACCAACGAATTTATGAAGGATATTCTGGGCAAACCAAAGCGAATTTTGAAAAACCAAGAGAGGTTTTTCTCCATAATAGGATGAAGAAAAAAAACCTCTCTCATGTTTTTCACATGTGCCATGATAAGGGAGAATAGAAGCCATCGTCGAGCCCTATTTTTCCAGAGTTCCAATTTTTCTGTTACAGTCCTGATTTTGCGGGAGCTGTTTCGACAAGTTGGAGGTGAATTTGGCGAAACCAAAAGAGGTTTTTGTCCACAAAATACTCATATACAATAAAATCCTTAATTTTTTCCCCAGGTTTCAGTATTGAAGAGAAACAAATGTCTTTGTAGACCCCTTTTTTGCAGAAATTTGGCCCATCTTTCATGGGAGACAGTTCAGGATTTTTGGGGATGTTTTGTTATTTTTGGCCGAGGCGGTTGAATTTGACTTCCAAAACTTGTTGGGGGATATCTCCTATTTATTTATGTGAGTTTAATGTAAAAGGGTTGATTATTGAGCTCAAGATTCATGCCCCACAGGGGATACATTGTAATTTTCTTGATGACTTTCCAGAAATAAAAATTGTAGTTGCAGGATTCTTGTGTTAGACTCCCTGGTGATGTTTTTCTCTAAGTAACTGTTTTCTTGATATGTTAATCCATTTGATTTTTTCCCTGATCCAATCATTGAAAGAAATATTACGAACAAAACTTGTTTTTTGCACTTTGTTTCTGGTTTTTAATGGTCTACATGTTTTCGTCTGAAGTTGAGTGTAGGAATTATTATCTGCTCCTCTGCTTGGTGGATTTTCCCTTCTTTTCCTCTCCTCCACTTTCATTTAATTTAATTTGATCCAACAATCTTTCTATTCTGCCCTGTGGTGACAATCTTTACATCCAAGATAGATCCATTTTTAGAAAGGTAGACCCCATGGCCCAATGAAAATACGAGTTTTCGATCTCCCCAACATACGAAATGCTTAAAGAAACCCATATTCTGCATAACTAGCCTAATATATTCTTTCCAACAAAGTTATATTAGATAGAGAGATCCCTCTCTGAGTTTTGGAGGGCTAGATCCAAGACTCAAAGTGGTTTTGATGTTGCATCTATGACTGCCTTCACAACCTTGGGCAAATTACAGAGTGATAACAAGGAATATGTAATGGGAATGGGATGTCGACCCATGGGTTTACCCATGTTTAGGCCTATTTTGTATGTATAAATAGAAGGATAGGCAATGTAAGAAGAGGATAATAGTGCATCTATGTGATGTGAATGCATGCTAAGTGTGAGTAGAGTCTAAAAGTGCTTTGTGCATGACTGTGAGAGACTTGCAGAGCTAAGTGCAGATCCTTGTAGCGGATTGTGGAGAGCTTAGTGTTGTAGCGCAAGGAAGAAGGATCTAGCGAGCTGTGCAGATCTTTTGTCCTGTGCGGAGTAAGGGTTTTGATGGCTTTGTGCTTGTAACCGACTGAATGAAGACAATAGAGAAGAAGAGTTGGTGGACATAGCCCTAGGGTGGGGGTGAACCATGTAAACACTGTGTTATGTGCTTTGTTGTCTGTCTTGATGTGTTCATATGTTATATGCTAAGTGATATGATATGTTTAGATAGATATTCTTATGCTTAGTGATAATGATAGGTAGAATGATAGATATGATATACATGTATGTGCACAGTGATTGATCTACCAGATCTGACCTATTTACTTATGATAAGTGCTTGAATACACTAGATGAGTGTTAATGCTACGAAGTTCTGTCTTATAAAAGAAGTGGTTATTGACTGTATATTGAGTAACTGACGGTGCTAAGTGTTTTATTAAGTAGTACAATCACATATCTGTGTCCCAACTAAGGTTGCAGACTCTTGAGTCTTGCAACCACCCCTACCTCTACCTTGGCTGAGACTTCATCTGCTTTGTAGGTGTTGCCGAAAGGATTGGTAGTTAGGTATTTGTTGGTGCGTTGTTGTAGTGTTGAACCATGGGCCTATCCCTGTGCCAACAAATGGTTCCGTTGCCGAGACCTGAAACTGTGATTGTTGGGAACTGAGAAAGAAGAAGCTATGTGCAAACACTCATCCTAAAATTGTCAAATCTATGTGCATAGATCTATGCCCTAGTGCGCAGTATTCTACTTGACTTATAAATCCATGTGCTAAAGAAAGAAGCCCGATATGAAGATCAGATCTGAAGAAAAGAAGTAAGATCTGAATGTTCTTTGCTCTAATAAAGGTAAAAGTAAGAACGTCTGATTAAAAGAGGTAATATCTGCAAGTTTTGTGCTCTGATAAAGGTAAGAATAGTTAAAAATTTTAGATCTTGAAGGTTTGTGCTCTGTATAAGTAATATAAGTATAATTTTTTGTTTCTAGAGTATGGATCTAGGTATGATTGATAGGATCTGTCCTAGCTTGAAAACTAGGGCATTAATAGATCAAAGAAGTTTTGATATGAATATATCTGATAAGGCTAGTGAAATATATGTTATACCAATGCATAGAAAGAATATTTGGACTAACAAATGGATGCCGGATCCTAGAAAGAATTTATTGCAAGTTAGATCCTATGATCCTAGTGCGCAGTACAGAGGAGATCAGGGATCATTTAAAAGAAAGAGAGGATTAACCCTCTGTTACATTTGTAGAAGACCGGTACATCTTGCTAAGGAATTCCCTGGTGGAAGACCTAGTTGTCTTTGTTGCAAAGCTCTAGACCATGAAGTGTTGGATTGCCCTAGAATGATTGCTAAGCTTGGAAGTATGAACATAATACAAGAAAACCCTAAGACAGATCTAGAAACTAAGGCTACAAAAAAACCCCATAAATAATCAGAGAAGTTATTACTGCAAATGAAAGAAACCTTGGATGACCATCGACATATTAAAATATCAAATATTTTTAAAGACAAGGAGTGCCTTGAAGAAAGAATAGGGGACTTCCACATTGACTGTGTTCTAGATGAGGAAACACAAGTGAATATCATGACAGAAAGAACTTGGGAAGCTATAGGAAGGCCTGCTATGATCCCTTCACTAGGAGGAATAGGGTTATTCAGAGGAAAATTGGTAAACCTGTGTGGGAGGCTCGCTTAGATACCTATGACTTTCAATGGAACTTTGACATAAGAAGATTTTGAGATTATTCAATTTATTGAGAACCGCACCCCATTTACCATGTTAATAGGAAAACCTTGGATCGATAGAGATCAAGCCAGACGAAAAGAAGAATAATAAGTTTTGGAACAGAAGAAGCAAGAGTTAAAAAATTTCATGACCAAAAAGATCGCACAATTGATTGAAGAACAGGAGAACAGATTGAAGATGTTTATGTTGGCAAATGTTTAAAAAGTAGCGTATGCTTGTCATTGATGGCAAGTGCAACAGTGGAGATGGCAGGATAAGAAGGACAAAATCCCTTGGGGATTCGAACGTGAAAGCTCAGGAGGAACAACGTTGAGGAAAACGCGCACAACAAAGCTCAAGATACAGGAGTTTGCAGAGGAGAAGGAAGACAGAGATCCACAGCCATTGGATTCCATCCAAAATTCCCGACAGAACGAGAGTCGTTAGATTTGGCGCAGGGTCGCCGACAGCCGTCATATATGCAGAAGTTGTAAGGGAGATAAGCCTCGGGAGAAAGAAGAAAATTCCCGACACGAGGAGTTGTCGTCGGGATATCAGCCATCGGGAGATCGGAGTTCTCAAGGTCGTGAGAACTGGGACATTGAAAGTCTCGAAATCCTGACATAATCGGGACTGTCCATCTGCAAGGACAGGTGGCAAAGGATCAAGCGTCGTCGGCATATCGGGAGTCTTGAGACTAAGGGTGCAAGGCCTGCTGAACCCCGAACTGCGAGAAGAGACCACAGCCGTGGATCTCAGATAGGACGTGTGTCAAGGATCCAAGAGGAGTCGGCGTGGGAGGACAGGTGGCATCTCACATCGGATATTGGGATATCGGAGATCCCGGGAGCAAGGAGTTCGTGCATCTCGAACTCGCGAACCCTGTAGCCCCGACGGGATAAATTTGTGGTCACGGGAGTTGGTCATATGAGCGGGAGCTGAGCCGGGAGGGCCAGCGTGTGAAGGGACACATCGGGGATCAGAGGATCAGGAATCTCGTAGGCATGTGCATGGTGACATCGAAAATGCCAAAACCCCGATGAGAGGTTTGACCGAGGTCATGTGTTGACAGTCATATGGGCCAAGGCCTATAGCCAGCAGGGCTAGCGCGTGGAAAGGGGTGCATCGGTAATCGAGGATTGGAGAGGTGAGAAACTCTTGACATCAAGAACCCCGATTTCACGATATGCGATTTCGCGATTTAATCACAGTCGTTAAGATGAGAAGTGATATAGACCGTCGACCTAACTCACATTAGCAGACACATCAACAAACTTAAGAACACGTGGCACAACCAGGCAATGACAAGTGTCAAGTTGAATCAACACTTCAGGCACATATAAGTCATGAATCAGAGTGACACGTGGCAGTATTCAACACGTGTCAATCCACGTGTGATGTCAGCAGATTTACACCACTTGGGAGATGGACAGATGTCAGAGTATGAGAAGGGGCTACAGGGGACGAGCCTTGGCAAACGGTCAGGTGGAGAACGATACAGAAAGTGACACGACGGGAGTGGGGCCCTTCATCAATACTCCACCATTCCAGACCCCCCCCCAGTATTAAAGAAAAAAAGGCAAGGGGGGTCCAGAATCGCATGAGCGTCATTGATCTGGGCACTTTAATCCTGANAATCCAATCCCAACCGTAGATCTAGGAGTACAAATTATGACCGTCCAGATTTGCTTGCTGCATATCCAACACTGCAGATGAATTTGAACAAGATCGGAGGGCTACTGTTGCACGACACAGTAAAACTACTAGAAACCATTGATGGCGTCCGCTAGATAATACAAAGAGACCCGTGTGTGATCGCCAGAGGAGATGAAGATTCTCCAAGCTTCGTCCAAGTGAAGGAAGACTATTCTTAGAAGGGATTAACAGATGTATGAGCATGGAAGCCTGTAACTGAAACAGAGAAGGTGAGCTCGACTGTCACAGAGAAGACAAAGAGTCTCAACTGCCAGAGAGGTTGAGGAATCTCAACATAACATTCAGTGATGCTGAATGCATGGGAAAACTGCTAGAGAAGCTGAAGAGTTAGGATGATAATCAGACAGAGAACTCGAGAGGTGGAGGATAACGATGCAGAGTCAACATGCAGAGGCATTGCGAACACTGCATGCACAAGGTGCACAGAAGCTATAAATACACGGTACAGAGAAGAGATGTTGTTGGAGTTAGGATCAGAGGTTGCTGTGAATGTTGTTAGTGAAGGTGATTCATGTGTGAAGAAGAAGGAGAGTGCAGCAGCTGAAGTGCATAGAAGAGGAACTGTGCAGTGAATGGACATGGCGCACAGAGCATAAAAAATAAAAAAAACGGAATAACAGACAACGCAAGTGATGTGTGCAGAAAGGAAATGAGGCAGACAGAACAACGAAATGCAGCAGAGTAGTGATGAGTCTGGTAAGCCATTGTTGAACATCATATCACTGTAATAAGTTTTAGTAAAAAATATTCATATTTCAGGGTGGTTGGGAGGTGCTAGGGAGGACTGTTGTCCTCAGAGGTTCAAGTGGGTGCTTAAACACAAGGAGTTGGTGCTTCCTTCTAGTTGGTGCTAGAGAAACCAGGGAGTTGGTGCTTCCTTCTAGTGGGTGCTAGAGAAAATAGAGAGTTGGTGCTCTCAGCAAGTTGCAACTTGCTAAACAGAGGTTGTAGCCTCATTATGAGTTGGTGTTCATATGTATGATAATGTAAAGAATGTAATTATTACTTATCATATAAAGAAAAAGAGGTTTTTACCCTGTATGGGTTTCCTTGGAAAATATCTGTCTCTGTGTTTCTCATATATGTGACTGATGCTGAATGTGCCTGTGTTTATATCTCTTCATTATTGTGATCATCATTCAGTGTTTCTGCAAAGATTTTTAAAAGAAGCATAATTGTTTAAGATCAGTAACAACTGATTCACCCCCCCCTCTCAGTTTTCAAACAGTTTAATGATAGTAACCCAGCTGTCGAAGTTAAGAGAACTCTAAAGAATCCACAGAATATTAAATTATCTATCCCATACAAAGAAGAAGTCTTATCCAGGAACCCTAGGGAAGAATCTCAGCAACGTGAAGTGACTAAGACCACAGAAGACAAGAATCATAATGGAAAAAGAACTACCGAGACAAAACTCACTGGAAAAAAGGCTCGACAGTTAAGAAAGAAGAGGGATAAGACTGCAAAGTTACAGGAGGTTCTGGAGGAGACCTCGCAGAAAGAAAAATTGTAGAATTGGAGCTTCATCGAGATACCAGAACAACGACACATGGCACTTCGCCATGACGAAGCAATATAGCCATTAGGGTCGATATATCCATTCGAATCCTACTTCGAATGGGCAGAAAAGAAATAAAGGTTCGTCATCAAACCATTGGATCGTGCCATAACGGATCGAACAGGAGTTAATGGAGGCTCATACCCATTGTAAGCACACCGTCGTTGAGTTACCTATTTATCACGTCGTTCCATGCACCGAGAACACTTTTTCTAATTGATAATTTGAGCCCATAAACTAAGCCAAGTTTATACAGTGATCATTGTGATCTCACTCTCTATCTCATTACCGAGTCTAAATTGTTCCCCGAACCCGCAAATTGTTTACCCTGAGTGTGTATATCGAAAGAATTGAGCGCTGCAGAGAAATTTGTTTTGGAAGTTTTGATCGACTTGATGACTAAGAAAGCCATGTCGATGTCTGAAGGTATACAGGCTTCATCCATAAAAACAGTGCAAGTGTCCCCATCCACTTCTCACGGAGTTGGACCATCCCATGAAAGGCGAACTAAGCACAAGGATGACTTAGCGAATGCTAAGCTAATTATGAGCATTATACCTGCCTATCTACCACCTATGAGCAGCGCAATAAACCGAGACAGTGTGCTCAGACACTTTGAATATGAATTGGTCACTGCATACCTCCCGAAGGGGATACGGGCAGTGCACGCAGACCAAGATAAGATTGCAGCATTGAAGTTTAGTGACTTCAACCTTGGCAACAGGAAGGTGCACAACATGCTCGTCCCACACAAGTATCTGACCAGAACCAAGGGAAATAACTCGAAGATCGTACCCCAATCATGGACCATGAACCTTGCGTAGTCCACCCTCCTCAACGTTATGAAGATCCCGCACTTCAAAAGGCACCAAGAAGTGAATGCATGCGTCAAGCTACTGTTGTCCTTCTACCATGGCGGATATTTATGGTTGAATCACTGCATCACAGTGGATATGACATTGATTAATCGGATCATAGGGTTGATCATGCAAGGCCCTGACCCACAAGATTTCTATCCTGGGAAAACCATGGATTGCACTCTTGCACAGAAGATAAAAGACACCTTTAGGGATGTCGAGAAGGGAACGCAAGGCTACAAGGTAGCCTCTATCTAGATCGATGCAGTGCTCCTAGCATGTCAATTGATCACAGGGAAGTTAGCTCGCAAGAACCGACACACCCAAGTGATTGGATTTGTAGCTGACCTTGCAGGGAAGTGCGCGAAGGGCCTACAAATGAATTGGGCAAAGTACCTTGTAAACCAGCTAGAATTGGACTGCAAGGAAGCATAAGATCAAGGATATGAGTTCCACTTCAGCTAGCTTCTCATCTTGATCGCTTTTATAGCATGGGAGATGCTGGAAGGTGCAAAGTTCAGTACACTATGGTACTCGAACGACATGAACAAGTAGTGGAAATAAAATGTTTTCTTCCACACTTATTACAACTAATTGAAGGTAGCCATCCACTCTATGCCTTATATATCCCCAAACACTCTCCACGGGTTCAGGCCCTTGATGAAATTCAGTGTGGACTACCATTTCATCTATATCACAGCGTGCGCTGATGAGCATAAACAACAACTACAATTGTACTACAAGTTGACGGAGGATGACATGAAAGAGATTACCAAGGAATGGTTGGAGGACCTCCTTGTTCCACCGAACCCTGTGGAGATTTCCGATGTTGACAATCCAGAAACTGCGACAGATATACCTGGACCTAGCAAGACAAAGAAGATAGAAGAGGTCCATGATTTAGACAGCGCATCCATGAAGACTGCTTCCATCTCAGCAGATCAAGGAGGAGATTGTGGAGAGATAGATGGCACAGAAGTTGAACTGAAGAAAGGAGAAGTTACACTGCCTAGAGACGAGGAGGACCCCTCAAAGAAAAGTAAGGTTTCCCATATGAAACCTTCTTCAAGGAAGAAATCAAAAGCAACCAGGACCAAATTTGAGACCACCCTCACCTCAGACGACTTTGACTTCATCATCGTAGCACTAAACGATGCTTCGTTGGAGATAGCAGAGAAGTAAGAAGCTAAGAAGGAGGAGGTGTTCAGTCGGATTAAGGACAAACTCCAAGGGGTGCAATAGGCAATACAGTCCAGCCGCATAGTTTCCACTACGCCTCTGTCGGTAGGAACATCAGAACTAGGTGATGAGCCAGCACAACTACACCGCATTGTTGATACAGTCGAAATTCACCTTTGACGAGCTGAGGAAGAGACAACACAAGCCACCCAGGCTTTAGCACAAGTACAAAAAGACCTAGAGGAGAAATGCAGTGCTGTAGAATAGGAAAATATGGTTCTACAAGTGAAGTGGGATGAAGAAAAAGTACAGTTACAACAAAGCAAGGAACAGTTGCTCGCTGAGATTCTCAAAGTTAATGAAATGGTTCACAGATAAATTCACTCTGTAAGAGTCATTAAAGAAAAGTTCAAAGATAGAGTCCCACATCAGACGACGCAAATCGAAGAAGTAATCCAGTAGCTCCAACAGCACATAGCAGACTTGGAGCTTCGTGTTGTGCCCGAGACTCCTCAAGATGTAAGAGACCTAAGGGAAGCAACTGTCTGCAACGCAGTTGATAGATTAAAATCTCTTGCCTTGGAGTGCAAGTAGTTGAGTAACTGAAGCACCCAAACATACAAGAACCTCACTAAAAACCCAGAGTTACAGACACTAGAGTCGCAGATCTAAGAAGTGAAGCAGCACACAGATACACTACAGGCGCAGCTAAAGGCCCTGTCGGTTGTAGAACGAATGAAGAGGTCTCAAGAGAAACACACAGCTCATAAGTAGATCCATATGATTCAAAGCAAAGTGACGGAAGTCACTCAACGGCTTCAACCTATGCAAGATAAGGCATGTCAATTGTTTACAGAGGTGGAGAACCAAGGAGTAGAATTAGAACAGGTTGTCACTGCATCAGAACAATGCCTAGTAGGGCCAGTGAACGACACAGTAATACAGAAGTTCACTGAACAAGAGGCCACATCAAAGAAGCAAGTTGAAGCATCTCGGGCTAAGCTCGAGGCATTCAAATCCAAACTAATTAGACCAACGTGACTTGGGATGAGTCACAAGTGAGTGTTGGGGGCCTATTGTCCCTTGACCAAGTTTTGGGAGTTTCTTGGTCATGTTGACCTATTTTGAGACTTCAACAGCCTGTCGAAGGAGGAGCGCAAGATGAAGCAGAGATCATGGGATCTCGACCCCCTTTTGGGCCCCTTTTTGGGTTTCTGAGAATATGTAACAGGAATGGGATGTCGGCCCATGGGTTTACCCATGTTTAGGCCTATTTTGTATGTATAAATAGAAGGATAGGAAATGTAAGAAGAGGATAATAATGCATCTATGTGATGTGAATGCATGCTAAGTGTGAGTAGAGTATGAAAGTTATTTTTGCATGACTGTGAGAGACTTGCAGAGATAAGTGTAGATCCTTGTAGCAGATTGTGGAGAGCTTAGTGTTGTAGCGCAAGGAAGAAGGATCTAGCGAGCTGCGTATATATTCTGTCCTGTGCGAAGTAAGGGTTTTGATGGCTTTGTGCTTGTAACCGATTGACTAAAGATAATAAAGAAGAAGAGTTGGTGGATGTAGCCCTAGGGTGGGGGTGAACCATGTAAACACTATGTTATGTTCTTTGTGCTTTGTCTTGATGTGTTCATATGTTATATGCTAAGTTCTCTAATATGTTTAGATAGATCTAATTATGCTTAGTGCTAATGATAGGTAGAATGATAGATCTGATATACATGGATATAATCAGTGCTCGATCTACCAGATATGACCTATTTACTTATAATAAGTGTTTGTAAACACTAGATCAGTGTTAACGCTATGAAGTTATGTCTTATAAGAGAAGTGGTTATTGACTGTATATTGAGGAAATGACGGTGCTAAGTGCTTTATTAAGTAGTACAATCACAGATCTGTGTCCCAGCTAAGGTTGCAGACACTTGAGTCTTGCAACCACCCCTGCCTCTAACTCGGGTGAGACTTCATCTGCTTCTGAGGTGTTGCCGAAAGGGTCGGTAGTTAGGGATTTGTTGGTGAGTTGTTGTAGCATTGAACCCTGGTTCTGTCCCTGTGCCAACACATATCATCCAAAAACCACTTTCTTTCCCCTGTGAGATTTTTTTTTGTAAAACCTTTTTCCACTAGTCATATTTTACTGACACTAGCCTACATAGGACCTTAACACCCATTGTTAGATTCATCAACATTAGATCATTGATACCAAGCCTGCCATGATATTTGGGTGCCCGGACAGTGGACTGATTTACCAAGTGAAATAATTTAGAGTTGGATTTCCCTCCTTGCCAGAGGAATAATATTAATTCTTGAGCCAGATATTGCTTAACACGTGTTGGGAATAACATTGCAAAGAATTGAAAGATGGGAAATGATAATAGAAATAATTTAATGAGAACAAACATGTCTTCTAGATTCGACCACTTGTTAGGACCCTATAATGTACCTTTTTGCTCATACTTTTTGCTATCATTACATCCTTTTCCCACTCATATTTAAGCCTACATTATCATCTTAATCTATTTTTCCAAAGGCATATAACGTTTCTTCTCTTTGCTATATGTTTAATTTGTTTTACATGTAATTTTACATTACTCTCATACTTAGCCATTAATCAGAAATATATAGTTGTTGAAACAGTTTGAAGACTGCAGTTAATATATTGTTACTGTTTGAAGACCATGTTGCTGAAACAGTCAAACAGTACGCAAATCCCGTTGCTGAAACAGTCTATGATTTGCGATGCTGAAACAACATTTGACATACAATAGTAACAAGAAAAAGGAGTTGTTACACTCACCGCAATAGCTATACCTTAAGCTAGCACCATTACAACCATCGTTACTTCTTGAAGACCACATTGTTGAAATAGTCAAACAGTATGCAAATCCCGTTGCTGAAATAGTCTGTGATTTGCGATGCTGAAACAGTATTTCACATACAACAGTAACAAGAAAAGATAAATAAAGGAGTTGTTACACCAGCCGCAACAACTGTACCTCAAGCCAACACCATTACAACCACTGTAACAACATTTTCTTACGAAAGATCAGAATATCCTATTCCAACATAGAAGTTTAGATCATACTAAGAATAGGATTTGTATGTACACATGTAATTTTATGCTTAATTGTATTAAGAGGATTCTCCTATTTAAATAGGGGAGAAATCGGCATTAGAGGGATATTCGGCATTAGAGGGATATTTACGAAAGGATTAAGCTAGAAGGGAATTACAGAGGAGCATGTTCACTTTGGATATTATAACTTGTCACATTTGACAGATGAATAAAAGATCATTATGAGCATTTCTTCTTAGTTCCTTTCATTTCTGGGGAATCTTGTGAGAAGGAGAGGGCCCACCTTCTCCACAAGATTCACCCATTAGTTTATGTAGTGTGTTAGTATTTTTTTTATCCATACCTTGTTAAAACTCTGTTTCTAGTGATTGTTGCATTGTTTTCATACAATTCATTCCTAGGTAATTGTTAATCATTTTGATTGGTAATTCTGTTTGCAGAATGAGTTTATGAAAGTGTGATAGTCAGAGATAGGTGCTGAAGATTCCTGCTTTGGGGAATAGGGTCCTTTTCTCTGTTACATAATAGTTAGTCTTCTTTGTAGTATGTTGAAAGGTTCCTTTTTCCTAGGTTGTTGTTTCTTAATGTAATCCAGGATTCTTCTGATAATTATTTTTCCTTTGAATCTTAAACTCTGCAATAGATAGATTGTTTTTACTGTAATCCAGAGTAGAACTTCAGTTTGTTCAAAGCAAAGTGTGATTAGTGTAACTTTTGCTACAACTTTGGATTTATTTTGAGATTGAGCATATACAGTGTGTGATTGCCTTTGAAATAAACAGACTTCCCTGGGTTGACAATTATGTAACACTTGATTGTTTTAATTAATAAGAAATTATAGTGACCAACATTTTGGCACTGTTGCCGAGGAAGGAAATTATAGATTTCAAAAGCATTTACGTTTTTCTTTTAGATGTACATATTACATGAGAGGACGTGAACCCCCTAAGGAAACTGACCCTACAGGTGGCAAGGGCAGAGAAAGAGGAGGAAGAAAGACTTTTATCGACAAGATTATATCAAAATCTGAATCTGTTGTTCCTCAATGCCCAAGCTCTCGAAAACCAAAGCCTCAGCCTTCCTTTCAAGCGAACTTTGAAATGGAGACAGTTGAAAAACCAACAGACAACATTGAGGATCAAGCAAGTGCAGTAGGGGAACAAACAGAAGAAACCATGGATGGGTATAATGAAGAACTGCACCATGAAGAACAGGTAGGTCTTGAAGGAGAGGTAAACCATGAAAACTCTTTTTCTACCTTAGCATTTCCTATTGGTGATCTTCCTAGTGGAGTAGCTCCCATGAAGAATATTCCACTTTCAGCTTTACCTAACTTTCATGGTTTATCTTCTGAAGATCCTGATGAATTCCTTTTTGAGTTTGACATATTATGAAGAAGTTATGATTACATTTCCAATGCTAAAAAATTAAAGCTATTTCCAGCAACATTAAAGGGAAATGCATTAATATGGTTCATGAGTCTTGGAGGTCATGTAATCACAACATGGGATCAGATGAAACAGAAATTTCTACACAAATATCAAGACTATTGACGAACAACAGAAAAAAGAGAGGAACTATTCAAGATGATACAGAAAGAGGATGAAAATCTGGAGGACTTTGTGGAAAGGCTACAGTATAATCTACAAAGATCCAGTCACCCCGATGTAAGTAAAGATATTCTTAAAACAATATTATTAAAAGGAGTAAGGGATGACTGTCTAGATATGTTGAATATGCTTGGAAAAGGGGACATATCTAAAGAATCATATGATGAAATTGTTAACCTCTCCAAAATGTGTTCAAGAGGAGCTGCAAGGAATAGATCAAATAGCAGGGATACCATATTTTCAAGAGTTAAAAAATCAGCCAATGGAGGAGCAACAAAATCCGAAATAGGTAATTTACTTGAGGATTTTAAAAATGAAATGTAAAGTTCTTTTGCTTCACAAATTGACACCTTGCAGATTAAAAAGAAACAAGCCGAAGCAAAAGCAGCTTTGTCCATCTTTTGTTCCAAATGAAGAGAAAAGAACCCATGAAGGGAATGCCCATTGGACAAAAAGCCAATTTGCACCATTTGTGATAAGGATCATGAAACTCAACAATGCCCTTGTTTACCAGGAATCAAAGCAGCATTACAACCAATTGATGAAGAAGTTGAAGCTATCTATCTGTTGACATAGAGGAGGCAATGGAAACCGCGGAGACAAGGTATGAATCCTAATATGTCATTTACATCTTCTAATCGTTGGAATAATTATCCTTCTTTTAGTCAAGCAAATTACCCTCCCTTTAACCAAATGCAATACCCAACCTCCAATCAAATGAGTTACTCACCCATGCAAAAAAAAAAACCCTCCCTTTGTAGACTCAACAATATGGACACCTTGGCCTTCACAACAACAACCTTACCTTAACCAATGGAATCCAAATTGGAGAGGTCAACAACCCCCGTTCCCAAATCAATTTCCTCAATTTCAATCACAATTTCAGCAACCACTCCCTTTACCATCAGGTGCTCCACCAAATAATCAAATGATGAGGCCCCAACTACCTATACAACCTAACCCTAACCCCAATAATAAGGATGTGCAGTGCATTGATATTCAAAACCAGCCTATACTTTCTCTTTTCCCTGCACAATGCAATGATATTCATTTACGATCTGGGAAAATAGTAGAACCTATCATTGATGATGTTACCTCCTCTGATTCTGATAAAGAAGAAATAAAAAAGAACGATTTACCTGAAGAGGTACAACCGTCCTCAAACACTGTTGCTGAAATAGCAGAACCACCATTCCCTGAGAATTTATCTTTGACTAAAACTCCTGAGCCACCTGCTTTCAATCTTCTAGGAGAATTACAAAATCTCTATGTCAAAATTCCACTATTACAAGCACTAAGAGATGTACCAATTTATGCCAGAACTATGCGAGACATTTTTGTTAAGAAACCCGATAGGAAAACTAAAGATCCCCTCACAGTTCATGTCATGGGTGATTTATCTGCACTAATGTCGGATAAATCTCCTCTAGTTAAATATGGTGATCCCAACCATCCTACTGTCACAGTGAAAATTGGAAAAACAATAATTCCTCGAGTTCTGGTAGACTTAGGTACTGCTATCAATATTATGACTCTTGAAACTTCACAACTGTTACAATTGAAGAATTAAATCAGAGATACCCCAACCATTCTAGAATTAGCTGACCGTTCTACAATCAAACCGGAAGGAGTCATTGAAGACCTAATCATCTCAGTTGAGTACTGGAATTATCCAACTGCTTCGTGGTATTACAACCTAAAACAAAGTTGGGGGGTAATCCTCTAATTTTGGGCAGACCTTGGCTAGCCATAACAGATGCCTTTATCAGCTGCAGATCTGGTTCAATGATAATTTCCAATGGATATGAGACCAAACAGCTTACCCTCTACCCTCACACTACACCCTTGATTAATAATGACAATTCCTTATGGGTGGACTATGATGATCAAACTACTCAACCTATCTTGACTATCGGACAAGTATTAAGCCTTAAAGATGCCACTGAAGATGAAGTAATCAATAATTTTATTTGTGAACCCTCCTCTATGACTCCAGAAACACATAATCAATTAGCTGTACTTTTGGAGTCAGATACCCAAGAAAACCTTAACTCTGAAGACCTACCTCAAACATCAGCTACCATCTCTTCTAAAAGTATACCAGTACAAATTGAACCTAGCAAAGCACTGAATATAAACCCCAACTTGACAGTTGTTGAAACACAACAATTAATGAAGTTACTTCTTGAACATAAGGAAGCATTCGCATGGGACTATACAGATATGAAGGGAATCTCTCCTAAATTATGTACTCATCGTATCTATATCAAGGAAGATTGTCGACCAATCTACCAATCTCAATGACGAATGAACCCTAATTTAAGAGAAATGCTTAAAGAGGAACTTCAAAAATTGTTTAATGCAGGGTTTATATATCCTATATCTGACAGTGAATGGGTTTCCCCGTTGGTAATAGTTCCTAAGAAAAACAGGAAATGGAGAGTGTGTGTAGATTATAGAGCCTTAAATAAAGCCACTCAAAAAGATCACTTTCCATTACCATTCATTGATCAGGTGTTAGATAGTTTGTCAGGGAAGAAATTCTTCTCTTTCTTAGATGGTTTCAATGGGTATAACCAGATCAAAATTGCACCCCAAGACCAAGATAAGACCACTTTTACTAGCCCATGGGGAACTTTTGCTTATAGAGTCCTCCCATTTGGACTATGTAATGCACCAACAACCTTTCAAAGAGTGGTTATAGGAATCTTTTCTGATATGATTAATGACTCTATGAAAATTTTTATGGATGATTTTACCCCTTATGGTGTTTCTTTTGAGGAAGCACTACAAAATCTTGAGAAAGTACTTAACCGATGTATACAATCCCACCTCTCCTTAAGCACCGTAAAATGTCATATGATGATGAGTGAAGGAGTGGTACTTGGACATTTTATTTCATCTCAAGGAATTCAGGTAGATCCATCCTAGATACAAGTCATTAAAGACCTTCATATTCCCAAAACCCAAACAGATGTGAGAAGTTTCTTAGGACATGTTGGATACTATAGAAGATTTATCAAAAAAAATTCCAAAATAGCTTCTCCTTTGTTTGTGTTACTTATGAAAAATGTTGAATTCAAGTGGACTAACCTTTGCCAGGAAGCATTTGATTCACTCAAACATTAGTTATATACAACTCCTATTCTAAGAGGACTTGATTGGGCACTTCCCTTTCATATATCCTCTGATGCTTCAGATATGTCAATAGGATTTGTCTTGGGACAAGAAGAAAGTCATCTCCCTTATGCTATCTACTTCATTAGCAAGAATACGAGTCCTGCTGAACTTAACTATACAGTTACTGAAAATGAATTTTTAGCAGTTATCTATGCTATTAATAAATTTCGACATTACATCACTGACTATTCTATTTTTTTCCATACTGATCACTCAACTATTAAATATTTAATGAAAAAATCTGTCACAAATGCTCGAGTCACCATATGGTTACTATTATTACAAGAATTTGATATTACAATTGTAGATAGACCAGGAAAATAAAATGTAGTTGTTGATTTTCTTTCTCGATTAACACCTGATGATAATGCTCTAGTAGATGATTCCTTTCCTGATGAATATTTATTTGCAGTATCTTCTCACTCACCATGGTATGCAGACATCGTTAATTATTTGGTTGCAGGGAAGTTACCACCACACCTATCCCACTGAGAGAAAAGAAAAAGCATTCAACAAAGTGCTCGGTATAGCTGGATAAGTGGGTGTCTTTTCCACACAGGACTTGATCAAGAAATCTAAAGATGCATTAGAGCAGATGAGGTTTATGATTTACTAAAAGCTTGTCATGATGGCCCTTGTGGAGGGCATTTTGCTGATAAAAGAACAACACATAAAATTCTCAGGATGGGTTATTATTGGCCCTCACTTTTTAAAGATGCAAAGAAATATGTTTGGGCCTGTGATAGCTATCAAAGAATGGGTAAACCTAATCATAGAGATGAAATTCCATTAAACCCCCAGGTAGTACTCGAACCATTTGAAAGATGGGCCTTAGACTTTGTAGGACCCATTAACCCTCCATCCAATCAAAAAGTTTATATATTGGTCTACACAGATTATATGACCAAATGGGTGGAAGCTAAAGCACTCCATAGAGCTATTGAAGAAGTCATTCTAGACTTTTTATTTGAAGATATCTTTATCAGATTTGGAGTGCCTAGAGAATTAGTCACAGATGGAGGACCTCCTTTCACTTCTCATGTTTTTAAAGCCACCCTTCAAAAATATCATATTCATCATAGAATGACTACACCATACCACCTCCAAGCCAATAGATAGGTGGAAAGCACAAACAAAGTAATAGAAGCCATTCTCACAAAAACAGTGAAGGAAAACCGGAAGGATTGGTCTCAAAGGCTCCCTGAAGCATTATGGGCTTACAGAACTACCTGGAGAAATACTACAGGATTCTCCCCCTATGAATTAGTTTATGAAAAAAGTGTTGTCTTTCCTATGGAATTTGAAATCAAAACCTTAAGGACTGCTTTAGTTGTTAACCTTGATTTGACTGATGCACAGACAACCAGGTTACAATAGCTTAATGAATTGGATGAAAAAAGATTAGATGTCATTCACCAGATAACTATGATTCAACAACAAAGAACAAAATGGCATGATAAAATCATCAAGCATAAGCAATTCCAAAAAGGTAATTGGGCTTTATTATATGATTCTTAGTTTAAATAATTTCAAGGGAAACTACGTACAAGATGGCTAGGACCTTACAAAGTGGATACTATTTTCCCCAATGGAACAATAAGGCTCCTAACAATTGATGACTCTAAAACACCGTTATTAGTGAATGGTCATTGACTCCATCTATACCAGCACCCCATTTTCAAAGAAGATTTTAAGGCCACATGCGTGGCAGATTCACATTATCTCTTTTTAGATGAGCCTCCTGCCCCTCATTGCATTTAATTTACTAATAATCCCTGTCAAGGAATGGAATGTTACAATTTATTCTTTTGCATATTCTCGATTCAAGAAAAGGCCTATCAAGAAAGGACAATCTTACTACAAGAAGATCCAAGCTTCATTTTGTGAAGCATTGCTCCCTCTTTCTTCAATCCATTCATCTTCATTTCCCATTCAACATCCCATCATTCATCCCCTTTTATTTTATTTCCTTTCCATTCATTTTTCTCAATTTTCCCATTGCTAAAACACCACTCTGCAGCAACATTTTTCCCCATTTTCGCATTGCTGAAACACCATTCTGCAGCAACATTTTTCCCCATTTTCCCATTGCTGAAACACCACTCTTCAGCAACATTTTTCCTCATTTTCCCATTGCTGAAACACCATTCTTCAACAACATTTTCCCCATTTTTCCCATTGCTAAAACACCACTCTTCAGCAACATTTTTCCCATTTTCCCATTGCTGAAACACCACTCTTTAGCAACATTTTTCTCATTTTTCCCGCTGCTAAAACACCATTTCTTCAGCAATATTTTCCATTGTTAAAACATCACTCTTCAGCAAACATTTTTCCATTCTTTTCCTGTTGTTGAAACACCACTTTTTCAGCATTTCCTGTTATAAAAACATCATCTCTTTCACTCTCACTTCTCCTATTTTTCATACTACATTATGTCCTTTCACTACCTTCTCCCATGGTTAAACAAACCCTTGATACAATTTCTCTCATAAATCCAAAGTTTCTCCCATGATCACTGCAGATCTATTATGGACAGGCACTATATTTTTCAAAGTATGAATCAAAGGTAAAAATGAGGTATGTAAACTTTATATGTAAATGCAATTGAACTATGGCTAATGAGAAGATCCTGATTCATTATTACCATTCACTTAAAGTCACTATTTTAGCCGTAATTGGGTGGGAAATATTGAAACTTCCATCATTTCACACGAACTGACTACCGTCACCTTTTTTTTAACCCATTATTTCGTCTTTTCACCATAAATTGCATGCCCTCATCTGCAAAACTTACTATGTTCGGGTGCAGTTACTTGACTCTCTGACTGTGCATTCTACTGAGCTAAATAGCTATGGGAGGTCCTATTATACGATATGAACCCACCACGACAACCCTGTTAGAATTGTATCCAGAAGTCTACCAAATCTTTCAGCGGGCAGGCTGGCTGGGTTATTTTCAGAGGCTCCAGGGATTTGATCAACAACAGGTTCTTCAATTTTCTCGGAATCTTCAACAAGACCATTCTATTGTTCAAGGGGTTTGGATTCCAGTCACAGAGGATGATATAGCACAGGTTTTCGGGTCTTCCCGTCACTGGGATTCGCTGGTTTAGCCGCAAACATATCTTAATGCCCAGCAGGATTTTCTCTTGCCAGGAGAACAAGTTGAGCTTAAATCCCAGGGTGTTCGACTTAGCTCGTTGTCGCATCCTTGGCCGAAAGTTGCAGAGTTTGTCTGGCACTACCTTACATGTAAAGGCCGATACCAAGTAGTTTACCAATCCGACTTTGTCTTGTTATCTCATTTACGACATGCTAGACTAGTCAATATTCCTTACTATCTGATCAGATGTCTTAGAAATATGTTGCATTATTGTAAACATGCTAAAAATCCCATCCTTTCCCTCATCCGTCACCGTCTCATTCAATTACTCATCCAAAATGGTTTTTCCCAACAAAACCCCATCCTAAACAATCCACCCATAAACCTTCAGGAAGTTATTGAACATCCTAAAAATCCTCATGAAGAGCAACCACAAAACCTTCCTGACCCTCCAGAAATACCTATTAATCTGCCTACAGATCCAATTGATCCAATTAACCCTCCTACCATACCAAGTCCATCCCACAATTTACAAGAATCATCTACTCCTACTGTTCATATCCTTAGCGATGATTCTAAAGCAGATAAACCTGATAACCCTCCCTGCCCCATCACTGAGGAAAAACCCAGTCGCAAAAGAAAGAATCAAACTACTACTTTTCCTTCATTTTTACCTAAAAAACAAACGAGGGCTTCAACAAAAGCAGCCACTACTGCCATTACCCTAAACGCCCAACCCATTTTTCTAAAAACCCATACACCTCCACCCTCCCAAATCCTAGAATTTTTACCTATTCAACCCACGGGCACTGAAACACAAGAACCAGAGGCCCAAGGTGCTGCGACATCATTTTCTTTACATCAAGTAGCTGTCACACAATAACCAGATACTCATTGAGTAGTTGTCACACAAGAACCAACTACTCATTCAGTAGCTGAAACACAAGAACCAGCTATAGTTGTTACACAAGAACCAACTACAGTTGAAACACAAGAACCAGCTGCTGAACTTATTCCTGAAATTCAAGAATCATACGCCTAGGGTGCTGCAACACTATTTTCTTTACATCAAGTAGCTGAAACACAAGAATCAACTGTTGATTTTGTAGCCGCTCCACAAGAACCAGCTACTGAGGTTGTGACCATTATACAAAAACCAGTTACCCCTCTTGATACACCGATGATAGATCAACAACCAGAACCATCAATGGCTTCTCTCTTACAAGAGAATGAGTTTCTAAGATCAGAACTGGAAGCTTACAAGCAAGAGCTTGTAATGGCAAAGGAAACCTATGACAGGGAACTTAATTTGTATACCTTAGCTCGCATAGTGGCCATGGCAGAGAAAAACACAAAAGATGATCAATACAGAGAGTATATGTGCAGCCAATGTGGGAATATTTATGATCAAGCAGGCTACAAAGTGGTTCAAATCCTAATGCCTGGAGCTTCCCCTACACCTACGACTTTTGCAGTTAAAAAAGAGGAACACCCTACTGTTACAAAAGAACCAGTAGGACCTTCAAAAATTCCAAAAAGCAAAGCTAAAGTACAGGAACCCTAGCCTACAATAACTGTTAAATCCAAAGCTCTTGTTTTTATTAGTAAAGTGGTTCAAACTCTACCTATTGATGAATGTTCCCCTACTTTTGTGGAACAAGCCACTCAGACTCTACCTCAGCCTACCACTTGCGATGTTGAAACACAAACTCTGCCTATTGATGAATTTACCCCTCCTGGAAAGATCGGTACCCCTACTCTTGTGGAACAAACCACTCAGACTCTACCTCATCCTACCACTTATGATGCTGAAACACAAACTCAACCATGGAATAAGCAGGTAATAATGGACAAATGGAAAAAGGAGTCTGCTATTACACAGAACAAAATTTTGCAGGAGCACAGACTACTTTGGTTGAACCACATCTATTCAAACTGGGAAGCTTTGGAGCAAACACGCAAAGAATATCATGCCCATAAGAAGAAGAATGAAGAGTTAAAATGAAAATTGCTCCTGATGTTCGAGTTGGTACAAAAATTGTTGGTTGTTAGGAAACCATCCTCAAATTACTCTCTTCTCCTTATAGAACGACTTGCATTCTTTCAGATAAAATCAATCAAAGAAGGAAGACCCTATGCAGTGTTCAAACTAGAAGATTTTGTTCAAACTTTTGCAGAAGCCTCTACTATTGATCAACATCTACTATGTGAGGTATATCTTCATAATGAAACCATTCATGAGAACAGACAGCTTAATATTAATCCTCTTGTTGGTGATATCCAGATTCAGGCACTCGCCTCCTTCCTTACCAACCAGATTACGTGGCAGAATAATTTTCTAGCTGCCAAGCATAATGAAGATAACCGTCTCCTCTGGATACAGCTAGAACCATAGAACGTTGCCACCTTTGTTGCAGAATATTATCAACTTTTGAAGAAACCAGGGATGACCCAATATATACGGAAACTACAAGCAATAGTACTTCATGATTGTCAACAGTTTATTAAATCCACAGAGACTGCTGCCCTAAAAGCAAATAACATGTTTTGGCAACAATCTTCTGAGAAAAGGCAGGAGCGCAATCCCTTTAGTCCTACCAATCTTGAGACAACAATCTCCCGGGTACCTAGTTACATCAAATGTGTCCAACAATGTGCTGAAAATTGGATAGGTTATCAGTTCCATTTTCCCATTCTGTGAATGCCAGCAGAGAAGCATCAAGTTCATCATAGGTTTCCCAAGAAGGTTGAAGCAGCAGCCTGGCAAAGGTTACAACATGTTCAAGGATTCAGAGCCCCAACAGAGAGTACTTTCTACAGCTACTGCTTAAGTAATTTGCACGCCCAGAGTCGGTATCCGGATTCTGATTCAGATTGAAGTTGCCTGAGGACATGCAACCTTTTTAGTTGGGGGGGATGTTAGGACCCTATAATGTACCTTTTTGCTCATACTTTTTTCT
Organism: Picea engelmannii; assembly: GCA_009831015.1. Lineage (NCBI taxonomy): Eukaryota > Viridiplantae > Streptophyta > Pinopsida > Pinales > Pinaceae > Picea > Picea engelmannii. Next base: position 22,037 of record ML835308.1, on the reverse strand, counting down.
ATCATTACATCCTTTTCCCACTCATATTTAAGCCTACATTATCATCTTAATCTATTTTTCCAAAGGTATATAATGTTTCTTCTCTTTGCTATATGTTTGATTTGTTTTACATGTAATTTTACATTACTCTCATACTTAGCCATTAATTAGAAATATATAGTTGTTGAAACAGTTTGAAGACTGCAAGTAATTTATCGTTGTTGCTTGAAGACCATGTTGCTGAAACAGTCAAATAGTACGCAAATCTCGTTGTTGAAACAGTCCATGATTTGCGATGCTAAAACAGCCTTTCACATACAACAGTAACACAAAAAAGGAGATGTTACACTGGCCGCAACAGTTGTACCTTAATCCAGCACCATTACAACCATCATTGTTGCTTGAAGACCACATTGTTGAAACAGTCAAACAGTACGCAAATCTCATTGCTGAAACAGTCTGTGATTTGCGATGCTGAAACAGTATTTCACATACAGTAGTAATAAGAAAAGATAAATAAAGGAGATGTTACACCGGCCGCAACAGTTGTACCTCAAGCCAGCACCATTACAACCACTATAACAACATTTTGCTACGGAAGATCAGAATATCCTGCTCCAGCATAGAAGTTTAGATCAGACTAAGAATAGGATTTGTATGTACACATGTAATTTTATGCTTAATTGTATTAAAGGGATTCTCCTCTTTAAATAGGGGAGAAATCGACATTAGAGGGATATTTACGAAAGACTTAAGCTAGAAGGGAATTACAAAGAAGGAGCGTGTTCACTTTGAATATTGTAACTTGTCACATTTGACAGATGAATAAAAGATCATTCTGAGCATTTCTTCTTAGTTCCTTTCATTTCTGTGGAATCTTGTGAGAAGGAGAGGGCCCACCTTCTCCACAAGATTCACCCATTAGTTTATGTAGTGTGTTAGTATTTTTTTTATCCATACCTTGTTAAAACTCTGTTTCCACTGATTGTTACATCGTTTTCATACAATTCATTCCTAGGTAATTGTTAATCATTTTGATTGGTAACTCTGTTTGCAGAATGAGTTTATGAAAGTGTGATAGTAAGAGACAGGTGCTAAAGATTCCTACTTTGGGGAATAGGGTCATGTTCTCTGTTATAGAATAGTTAGTCTTCTTTGCAGTATGCTGAAAGGTTCATTTTTCCTAGGTTGTTGTTTCTTAATGTAATCCACGATTCTTCTGATAATTATTTTTCCTTTGAATCTTAAACTCTGCAATAGATAGATTGTTTTTACTATAATCCAGAGTAGAACTTCAGTTTGTTCAAAGCAAGGTGTGATTAGTGTAACTTTTGCTACAACTTTGGATTTCTTTTGAGATTGAGCATATACAGTGTGTGATTGCCTTTGAAATAAACATACTTCCCTGGGTTGACAATTTATGTAACACTTGATTGTTTTAATTAATAAGCAATTATAGTGACCAACACCACTAGGCCCCCCATTGGTTGAATTTAGATTTTAATTTAACTAAAACCTACTACCAGGATTAGGGATTGGAGGATCACAATATGATAGGAATTCTTGGATACCTGAAAGAACACCAATTTTCTTAAAAAGAAAACAAAAATATCCTAGAAGAACTATTAAAAAACCTCTGCTAAATGATTCCATGAATAAATTTGACTTTTGTTTTTGTTTATTATCCCTCATGAGACCTTGATGAATAGATCCATAATTGCCTTGAATCTTGCTTCAATGATTGAGGAGGCCCCTCCAAGAAGAAGGGTGTCGTCAATAAATTGGGAGTAGTTGATGCTTTTCACACCCCATACCACTTTGATTCTTAGAATATTACCACTTCTTCTCTCATCTTCCAACTTCATACTCAAGGATTTAGCCATGATTATGTAAAGGAGAGGAAACAATGGGAACCCTTGTTGCAAGCCTCTACTTGCTTTAAAGAATCCAGACGAGCTTCCATTAACCAAGGGGGGTTTTCATGGATTGGATATACAACCTAAGATCCAATGAATAAAAGATGAGAAGAATCCAAACTTATGCATGATGTCAAAGAGAAAGAAGTGGTGAACTAGGTCAAAGGCATTGGCCATATCAATATTGATAATCATATATTTTTCTCCTCTTATTCGATTGGAATGAATCGTGTATTGAACCATAATTATGTTGTCCATGATTTTCCACTTTTCCATGAAACCACCTTGATTTTCTGATATGATCTTGGGTAGCATCTTTTTCAACCTGTTTGCTATTATTTTTTTCATGATCTTGTATAAAACATTACACATCGAGATTGGCCAAAATATTGAAAAAGTGGAGGGACCGACTTCCTTACGAATTAGAGCAAGAAAAGTTGAGTTCGTACTCCCTCCCATTCTAGATGTCCAATGAAGATACTACAACATTTTGATTAAATCAAATTTAATTATATTCCACTAGAGCCTATGAAGATGTTTAACAAATCCATTTGATCTGAGAGCTTTATCAAGTCCAAGCTATCAAATTGCTTGTTGAACCTCATTTTTAGTGATTGCCTAAGAAAATTTGTCATTCTCCTCTAAATAAATGAGAGGGGAAATATTTTCCAACATTGCTTTCATATCCATGGGATCAACTCCATATTTTTCCTAGTTCCTCAAAGTATGCAAATGTATCTTATGTCATCCTTTCAAAAGACGTCAAAGTCTCTCTGTTTACATCATTTATTCTTTTAAATGCATTCTCCAAAAAAAATTGGCAAAATAAATACATGCATTTATTTACGTGTAGAGAAGGAAAGAGAAAATCAACCATAAATTATCATGATTAAAACTTTCATTATAATTTAAAATATTTTAATTGAAATTTTTTTTTTATTAAAAAAATTGTATTATTACAATAATATCAATGTAACCAAATTAATTATATTTAAATCTCATCGAAAATAATGATTATCCATATTAACTATTTTTAATATTATTTTAAACCATTGTTATCCTCTACTTAGTTAGTGAAACTATTATATTCGCAACTAATTATATGTATTACATATATTCTTATTTAATGAACTTTAACAATATGCATATTCGAATTTTTCCCATGGTCCATCATCTAAACTTTTCTTATGTCCTTCCAACGTGCCTCTCAACCAACTGACATGAATGTACCAACCATCTAATGATGTCCAAGCAAATAACTTTTGCGCAACAAAGAAATATAAAGAACTTTTCTTTACTCTATACTTTGTGTGTCAAAAGTCACTAATATATGAAAGGAAAAAGGACGGCCACTTACCTAATGGTCTCAAGGAGAGGACTTCCTCCCAGACCAAAGAATTTCGTTTTGGGATTTTTGGCTAATGTACATGACTGTTGGTTTACAATTAGATTGTAAGATATCAAATATCTTATTGTTGGTTTTGGATTTTTGGGTAATGTACGTTGGGGGCTTAGATGTACATGACTGTTGGTTTAGATTGTAAGATATCAAATATCTTATTGTTTGGTTTGGTTGAATATAAGTTGTTGAATACACATTCAATTTAATGATTATGTTATACAAGGTAAATTTTCTTCTTTATTGTTACACATAACCACTTTATTGGGTGGGGAACCACTATTTGGTGCATACATAAGTCAATTTCTTATAAATAGAGGGTGACTTTATTATATTTTATTTTGAATCTATAAACTTGTTTGGTTGTTTTTTTTGAAAATTTTACTTGCTATGTGAGTTAATCCCTTTTTTTCCCTTGTAACTTTGTCAAGTTAAGTGCACATTTTAGGTTTTTTCTTTTTCAAAAAAACTTCTTATTTAGCTTTTCCAGATGCTATGTTATTGGCTAAGCCAAACCAACATGCAACCCTCCTTTATAGATGATTCTATGATGGAACCTAAACTATTCAAGCTATTTCTTATAAGACACCAACATGGCACAATTTCTTATAAGACACCAACATGGCACATGCACGTTTTAGATAGATTGGGCCCTCTTTCTTGATTTTCTAGTTTCAATTGCTTATTGATTTATTGTTTAAGCTTGCTTTTGAGCTTTCCACTTTGTTTTAGGTGTGTCAATAATTCAATTTTAGTCTTTCAAGTTTCAATAATTCATTATTATTTGAATTTGATATATAGGAGTTCATTAGTTCCATTGCTTCATTTGTCGTTCACAATGTGATAATAAAAAGTGAAATTGTTTTTGAATTTAGAGTCTTAGTTATACGACATTCCTTCACCAATTGTTATATTTTTTTTTCCTTTTACTTTGATCAATTTTGATAAATCATAAATTGATATCAAGATTTTTTTTATCTCCTTACATATTTCATATTAGAAAACTTTAATTTCAAACTTTATGTATTCAACTAGTACTTGTACTTAACTAATTCAAACACCACATTGAACACATAATAAACTTTAAAAGGATACAAGTTTGTTTCATGTTGCCAAATGAAAGACTCTAAAATTAAGCCTTATTAATTACTAAAGTAATATTTTATTTGTAGTGTAAACCAACATTTAGTGTAGGCTAGGACCTTGGAAATAGGATTTGTGTAAACACTTCAAGGTCAACCAAATTTTGAAATTAGAAGTTAAATAGTTTAGAGGAGAGTCCTTTAATATTGATATTTAATTTGAAAAATCACTTCTAACATAGGTGTTAATTAGAATGTCAAGATATGGAAGTGTGGGATTCCCCCTCACACCAAGAAAAGGTGAAAATGTTTTAACTTGGATCAAGTGAAAGGATTAAAGGATTTGTTCCATTTTATTGTATCAATTATTGGCTATGGGATTTGACAAATGTTCTCTGAATAAAACTTATGCACTTGATCAATGAGTGCCCCCCCCAACCAAATCAAACATGTGCATTTGACTAATGAGTGTCCTCCCAACCATTTCGGGAAGAGGAAAATTTGTGGCTAATCCTATCATTTCCACCTATGTGACTTGCATATGGGGTCTACAAGCAGTACTTGAGACAAGTAATTCATTCCCCTTGTAGATCCACTTGGATTTCATAACCTTAGGTCTTTACCCTATGGGGTAGTTTTTACTGGTCTCTTTCTTACCTTCACTTATTTTGCCCCCAAGTTTGATTTCATCACCATTGGTGGATACACATTTGGAAGGTCCCTTCTCTCATCTAGATTGCTTGATCCATGATCAATGTGTCATAAGGGCATGTTTTTATTTTTCCTTTTTCAATAACATTGAGGAACCAAATAATTAATTGTTTCCACCCATTTGGTTTGGATTGATCCTAGTAACTTGTAGTAATTGATTCATCAATATTTACTCTAAATCAACCTTTCACATATTGGTTTCAATTAATTATATACAAATAATTTGATGCACCCCCTTGGTAGGTCGGTTCCTTTAATCCAATTTAAGATGTCCTTCTTCCCTACTAAACTTAACATATTCAATTGGCCACCATCCTATGTAGGATTTCACCCCTTTGTATATTAATTGACCAGTTTCTTTAATGAACTTCCACACCTTCTAGATTGACACATTTTCATCACCCTACCTTCATCTAGAATGGCTATTGTTTTAGGAAATGTCAACTAAGGGAATCCCTTTATTTTTCCTTCACCTAGAAAGTTGGTGAGTCCATCATGGAAACTTCCCAAATTGACTCTAGTTCATATTTTTGGGGTTATTTGTACCTCAACCCATTCCAATGAGATCTCATTTCCTTCACCAAATGCTATTTAGTCCTATCTCCTACTTCTCAACCTAGCCAAAATTTGGTTTCCAATCCAAACTAAACTAATAACTAGGAATCCTCAAGGAAGAAGAAGATGAAATCCAACTGTAAGAATGAGAACCAAGAGCAAGGGGCATTTAAACTAATGTTGGGGGGAATGAAAATACCAACTAGGTTCTAATACAACCTAAATAGAGATAAATAAAAGAGTTAAGACTAATTTCTTGTGCACCATTTATGGAGTAGTTGGTCATTATATTCACCTTTGTCCATAGCTCCAAAGACTTCATGACTTCCAGCTCAGCATGATCAACCTAGTTGGATCCTTCTTCTTCTTTGCAACAACATACCCCTATCATAATCCCATTTCTCTTATTGTTGAGGTCCCAAAAGCATCAACCATTTTTCTCTCTCAACGCCAAGTGATTGGTGCTCCCAAAAAAACCTACCTCACTCCCAAGTAAGAATATACAAGACAAGAAGATATGCATTCCACTTCTCATTGCCCATTTTTACTATACTTTCTCACTATAAATCAAATGGAAGTTCACACCCTTTAGGTTCTAAGGTATTTACCTTTGGGACCAATTTATATTAGCACATCTTCTTTCGTCCACCACTTTCCATATTAGGGCCATCATTAATAACTTCAAAGTTTATCAAATTTTAATAGATGAGAGAGCCTCTTCCCATATTATATCCTTATCTCTTTGGAGGATCTTTGGTTCTTCCACCTTCATTCCACCAACTACCATATTGTGTTCCTTTGATGATAGGATTTATGATTCAATAGGAATTTTACATCAACTATCAATCTAATTAGTTGATAAGACTCATTTAATTGATGTAGTTATGGTAATTACACCTATCAACTTTAACTTTATCCCTTGGCAGGATTTCATGTATGCAATGTGGTTCATGGTGTCTTGTCTCTTTTTTTGGGTGTTGTTCCATATGAAGGATGCATTGTCACCATTGATATAGTGTCATACTATATTGGTCAACCACATTTGACCCAGGGAAATGTCTCAACTTTGGTGGTTCATTTATAGTATATTCCTATTGTTTGGTTAGACAAACCTCTCTTGCAACTCAATGACATGGTTTCCTCCACCATTTGTGCAATCTACAATCACATCAAGTATGAACCTTTGAATCCTTCTAATGACTTATGCTTGAAAATTGAAAATGTTTATTTTCCCTTTGTAGCAACAAAGCCAATTTCTCCCCTAGTTATGTTTCTCAAAAGATCTGAAAATACAACTTCAGAAATAACTCAAATCTTCCATATAAAATACTCACCACAAGAAATAAACAAAACCTTTGAGGTAGGGTGACACCATATATTATTCCTTATGGAAGGATTATTATTATTATTATTATTTTATTATTATTATTATTATTATCATTATTATTATTATCAAACCTTAGGGTAGGGAAACACCATACAATAGATATTATTATGGAAGGGATCTACTCCTAATCACTTGCCTCTTTCAGGGGGAAACCTCCTAATGAGATATCGCTCCAAATACAATACTTCACGACTTTCCCAATAAATTTCTCATACGTCCTTCTATAATGCTACCTACTATCTAAGAAAATCCTAGAGGAGGAACCTTATAGTAATCCCTCTTACATTTATTATGTTCACACTAGGCCTTATTTACTAATATTGGAGTTCATACATAAAAATACCTATCTACTATTATTCCCCTTGGATACCTCCCTAGGTACCCCATATTATTCCCTATTGGAACAAGACATTTTGGGAACCGTTTTAAGAATCGAGCAGGAGCAAACCGCACGACAAGTCGACTAAGGAGTAGCACGCATGGAAGAAAGGAAGACAATTAGCAAATTTTCGGGAGAAACGCACGTGAAAGGAGGAATTTAGTTAGAATTCATTAAGTATTTTGGTCCATTTTGCAACGGGCTAAGACATAATGTAAAATTATAAATATATAAGGGATTTTGGGGTAAAGTAGTTCTACAACGAGTGAATGAAGAGATAAGTGTGAACTGTATGCACGAACGATGAGAGAATGTTGGGTTATAACTGAGATATCATGTATGAGCGCAGTGCACACATTTTGTAAGGAACAATTCTAAATAATAAACTGAGAAGATTGTCGTTGTGGACGTATCCCATCTTGGGTGAACCACGTTAAATATGGTTTCTTTTTGTTTTTCTATGATGTGTTTGTTTACTATTCTGGTTATTGCATGCACTTAATGAATGAATGGTTAATATAAGCATGTTATTTCATCTAATGGTTTTTCGCACACGTGATGTATGGTCTAATGAATGAATGTTAAGTATAATGGTAAGAATTAATGCCTCACGTCCCTTCATGACTATGGAAATTTGGTTCCTACAGTCCCCATAGATACCTCAGGTGAAACTTCACCTGCTTGTAGGTGACGTTGAAAGGGTCAATATCTTAAGGGTTTTGTTGGTGAATTAATGTTGAACCCTAGGTATTTCCACTCTGCGCCAATAAATGGTTCCATTGTCGGGACCAGGGTCTGCGACTGAGGGGAATGTGGAGGATGACTAAGGAGGATATTGGAAAATGGTTAGAGGTGAAAGAGCATGTGTTTTCTAGAAGTTAGAATAAGAACCCATGGATCAACGCAAATAAATGGTTACATAGGTATGTTTTTATAGATTTACATGAGATTTTATTTGCTTATTTACTGAATGTTTTTGCTCAGTGGATACAGAGATTAGCATAACAAAATGGAACTTTCCACACTATGGTTCCAAGAAACTAGACCCCTGAATTGATCCATGAATTGAATACCGTAAGTAATAAAATATCATGCACAACAGATTTTTGGTTGGATAGTGTATTGGGAGGTTATATTACCGAGTTTGCTATAGATTGTATTTAGTCATATAGTACTATTGAAAGAGAGTTACTTAAGGGTCCACATGAAATATACTTGAAGTCATTATCTACTTGGATAAATATGTTGCTCTATACTGATAAGGGGATTATGAAGATGGAATCTGATTTCCCTAGTAGCTAAACGCCTTCACACACATAGGGGCATTGTGGGATGACCAGGGGATGGCTTGAGTGTATGAGAAGGATGCAGGAAAGAATAGATGGGTTGAGGATGTCGACAGAAGAAGAATATGTGACAAACGAAGAGACTAGAGTATTTCACGGTGGAAAGAGATTTTGGTACAGTAGGAAGAGGATTGCGGTTGATAGAGAAGAGCAACACAATGAGTTTAAGGAAAGAGATACCAGTGTAATACTCTAGATTGAAGAAATAATGCACATAGAAGGGAAATACCATCAAATCAGCCTAGTAGAAGAAGATCTGTTACATCCTACTCAGGTAAGACTCTACGTCAAATCCATGATCCCATGTGTGTCTCCAAGTACTGAGGTAAGATCTAAAAGTTTGTTAATTGTAGTTAGTGGAGGAAGTAATATAGCAGTAAAAGTAGTTAAAGTAGCAGAAGTAGTATGACCACCCAACTTCAGGTAGTGTCACCAAGGAGGAATACTGCACAGAACACTAGGGAGGGAGTAGATCCCACTTTGAGAATGCATGTCTTCCATGGAGAAGGTACGAAGGAACCATAACAACTTTTGTTTGTTTGTGAAGAAATTTGGACAGTGAAGAATGTCCAAGATGATGATGTAAATATCACACAGTTGGAAATGAAATTTAGAGAGTGTGTGTTACTTTGTTTTATTAAGTATCAGTCCACTACACCTATGGGACAAACCAGGACATTGGTGGACATCGAGTAAGACTTGTTAAAAGAGTTCGAAAATATGAATTTTGAGTTGTGGCCTATTACGAAGTTGAAAGAGATTAAGAAGTTGGTGAATGAATCGGTATGGGATTTTGATCAGAGACTCAATATACTAATGGATCGGTTGAAATTACAGATTCCATATGAGAAACATAGGGAGTGGTTCATTGCAGGATTGTTTCCGCATATATGATTCCCTTTGATGCAACGGAATATTATGATGCAGTCATAAGACCTAGAAATTGCTATGAAATTGGAACCAACCCCTATAGTAGAGAATAGTGTAGGGATGGCTTAATTCCAGTCACAATTAGCAACACTGACCTTTTCAGTTATAGGACCTTGAAAAAGGAAAGGAAAAGAACGAATAAGTCTAGTGCATTACATGCAGAATAGAAGGTCATCATAAGAACGTTTGTCCATATTTTCAACAGTATTTTGTTACAGGAGCTCTGAATCCCTTAACTACAGGAGGAGGGGTATGGTGTGAAATATGTAAAAATATGGGTCATCATCCGATTGCTTTTCCATTGATGTAGAAGTATCAGAGCACTACAATAAACTTATATTATAATTTTTGTAAGTCTGTTATAAATGATGAAAAGTATTTTTCGTGCACTGGATCTAATGACAAAGCGCACTGCATATGCATACAGAGTCCAAGGGGAAGAAGGAACAAAAGGAGGAGTATCATAGTATAACACCTCGAGAGGTTATAATCATGGAGGAAGAGGAGGATTAATAGGTCGAGGAAGAGGAGGATTCAATAGAGGAAGAGGACCAATTATATATTATAACTATAACCAACATGGGAATTTGGCATGAGATTGTATGAATACATGCACTACATGTACATATTGTAGATAATTGGACCACGTGACGGAATATTTTCCGCATTTGGTTGCAAAGTGGAAGGAGAAAACAAACCAGAATGTGCAAGTGATAGTAGTTGAAGAGAACGACGATAAACCAAGGATAACAACAGTTATGCAAGGAGGAGATAGAATAGGAGCTGATGTGATGGAACAAGGAATTCATAATGACCAGTGGGTTGGGAAAGTAGCAAAACCTCCTCCGTTATTTGAATCTAGAAAATAAAGAGATACATATAAGAAAGTGAGGAAAGAACTACTAAGAGAAAAATGGATAGCATCAACTTCAACCATGCCACCATTGTATGAGAGGCCACCTGTGTATGACATGCATCCAGTTTATGACCACACAAATACAGAAAAGAAAATTGAGAAGGTAAGTACTTTAAAAAGTTTCTTACAGAGATGTTTAGAATTAATGAAGGATGAGACTACATTAATCATGTTGTGTGGGATGATTGATCACTATGCGTAATATAGGGAAGTTGACATGCAATGAGCATTTAACCAGGTACATCATAAGAAGAGGACAAATAGGGAGTTTTGACTTAGTGAGAAGAAAGGAGGTTATGATATGGATAATATCATTTTGGATTGGGGATCTGATGTAAATGTTATTCTGAAGCAGACATGGGAGATGATGGATAAGATGAAGTTGATATGGTCACCTATTCAGTTAAGGTTAGTGAATCAACATAAGATTGTTCCGATTGGAAGGTTGACAACAAGGAAAATTTTAGGGGCTAAATTTTGCCCATGGGCTAATTTTCCATGGTTTTTCCCAAAAAAAGATTCACCATTCTAAAAATTATTCGTCCAAATTCTATAGGACAAAATTATTTTACCTTTAAAATCACCAAAAAATTATAAAAACTATATAAAATCCTTAGAAATTTTAATATTTTAACAAAAATATTGCCAAACATTTATAGTTAACATATAAAGGATTGATAATATTCATCAAGGTTTCTACTTTTCAAAATAAATTTCCATCCTTAAAATTTTCCCCGGTTGACAGGAGTGAATGTGAACATCGATGGAGTGTGCATCACAACCGAGTTTTAAGTAATTGAGATAGTATACAGTAGAAAACCTTATCCAACGTTGCTAGGACTTGATTGAGCTTTTGAAAACTTGACTATTATTGATATGAAGAAGAGATAGATGGCATTTGAAGTAGGAGATTTCAAAGTGACAACGCCATTGGATCCAACATAAGGAAGAAGATATGTGGAACCAACAAAGGGTAAAGAACTAGATAACCTTTATAATATGACTGTGCAGATGGATGATTATGTTAATCCTACGACTGATGGTGCACTTAGTTGGCGAAGTATTATCTCTTTCACGTTAGATTTAGAAGAAGCTCTAGAGCATTGGTAGCATAGATTACATGAAGTATCCACCAAGAGATGTGTTGAGATCACCCATTCATTGCACTGGATTGGAACTAAGATATATGATTCTCTAAAATATGATGGAATAATAGACATAGATCCTTTTGTGAGATAATTTGAATTGTAGATACCAGACTAGAAAAGATTACTAACCTTATTTTTTGCACTAAAAGCGATCCCGAAGAGATGGTGGGCTACGCATAAGGGGAGGATAGACAATTGGAAACAGTGCAAAAGACTTTTATAGGTCAGTTTTGGAACAAAGTATACTACACAGAAGTATACAAGGTTGATTTTTCCAACGGAGCATGTTACACAATGCGTAACAACATGGAGACCCATACCTAAGAAAGAATGGACACATTGTTTTACACATACCCTAGATACGATCTCGAAGAACTGGTACTTAGAACTAGAAGTGTGCAGAGGAACAACAGTCTAGGAAGAGTTGACACACAAATTTAGGGTAACTTTAGTTTTGAAGATGATGCATATTCAGTAGACACAACACTGCACGTGATCAAGGATAAGATTTTTACATCTGAAGACTCAATAGAAATAGTTCCCTTATGTAGTATGCATAGATATTTTGTGACAGTTCATGAATTTTTGGAATGTTACAATGTTTTTGAAGAAGACCAGGAGAATGAAGACCCACGAAATTTGAAAATACCAGAGACTGAAGGATAATGCACAGTAGAGGGTCCAGAGCTTGAATATTCTATGTATGAAAATCCATTGAGGACGTTGAAAGTGAATATTGGTACAGAGGAAAAGCCCAAGTTTGCAAACATTCGAGACTATTAGAATGAAGAAACTATTGAAAATATTGTTGATTTACTATGGAAGTACCAGGACCTATTTTCGACTACATTTTTAGAGATCAAATGGATTGTTAGAGAGCTAAGAGATATGAAGATTCCTTTGAATCCATATGCCAAGTTGGTGAAGTAAAGACCCTACATATTGAATCCAGTATATAAGAAGAAAGTGAAAACAGAGATAGACAAGATGCTGGAAGCAAGAATTATTGAACCTATCACATAGTCATAGTGGATCAGTCCAATGGTAGTTCAAGACAAGAAAATAAGGGGAATCAGAATCTATGCAGATCTAAGGAAATTGAACGATGCTTGTTTACATGACCCATTTCCTACCCCGTTTACAGATGAAGTTTTGGAGAATGTAGGAGGTCAAGAAGCTTATTCATTCACTGATGGATTCTCAAGGTATCATCATATCAAGATTGTGTAGGAAGATAGATATAAGAAAATCTTTATGGAAGAATGGGGATGTTATCAGTGTGTAATCATTCATTTTAGATTGAAGAATGCATCAATAGTATTATCTTGAGTTGTTGTAGAATATTTTAAAGAGTTTAGTCATAAGTTCCTAGAGGTATACTTAGATGACTGGACAATATTCATCTTGTTGAAGAACCATGTTGAGACACTGCATTTGATGTTGGATAGATGTGGATAGTGCCATATTTATTTGAACTTGAAGAAGAGTATTTTGGTGAACCATTCATAATTTTGTTAGGTCATGTAGTGTGTAAATGAGGACTGTTGATTTATCCTACGAAGATTGTTGTGATTATTGATTTTCCACCACCTACTTCAATGTGACAATTCAGAGCAACGTTGGGTCATATAGGGTACTAAAGGAAGTTCATTAGAGGATAAATGTAGATCACAACCCCATTGGAAAAGTTGTTGAAGAAAGAGGTAAAGTTCCAATGGAATGAGGAATGTCAACAAAGTTTGGATACATTGAAGAAAAACTTGGTCACCGCGCCTATTTTAGTTTTCCTTGATTGGAAGAAGGAATTTCATGTTCATGTAGATGCATCTTCTATAGAATTAGGCAGATTTCTATCTCATCTAGGAGAAGGAGAGTTAGATCATCCCATTTCATTTGCAAGCATGAAGTTTTCAACTATTGAACAAAACTATACTGTTACAAAGCGTGAAGGATTAGCCATGGTGTATTGATGACAAAAGTTTAGACATTATTTGATGGGATCTCACTTTAAGATGTACACAGACCATTTTTCATTGTGATACCTAGTCAATAATCCAGTGTTGGGTGGGAAGATATGAGTATGGTTATTATTATTTCATGCATATTGTCAAGAAAAGATGCAGGAAACTTGGATGAAAACCTACCAGACGCACAGTTATTTTCAGTACAAATGGTTGATGATTATTTTGCATACATAGTCCAATTATTGAGTACAAGAGCAGCCCCATCTAACTTCATAGTTGCACAAAATAAGCAGTTAGTAGTGAAGGTAGCAGATTATCAACTTATAGCAGGAAATTTGTATAAGCTAGGCACAGATGGTATTATGCAATGATGTGTGTTGGAGCATGAAAGATCAATGATTCTATCATAGGCACATGAAGGAGTTGTGTGAGGCCACTATATAGGGAAAGTGATGGCCCAAAAGATTCTGCATCTAGGACTTTGGTGGACCACCCTTCATAAGGATGTGAAGGAGTTATGTCAGACCTGTGATGTTTTCCAAAGAGTTGGAAAGCCTTCCAGGAGAGATGATATGCTTTTAGTACCACAAATTACATTACAAGAGTTTGGTAAATGGGAAGTTGATTTTGTTGGATTGATTAATCCACCAACAAAGAGATAAGGAGCAAGATTCATTACTGTGACAGGATACTTGACCAGATGGGTTGAAGAAGAACAGGTTAGAGATTACATCTCAGAGATTGTTGCATGGTTTTTGTTTGAGCATATTGTTACAAGGTTTGGATTTCTGAGAATCCTCATGAGTGATTAGGGTACTCATTTTCTAAATAGGACAATTGCATCTTTGACAAAGGAATTCTAGATTCATCACTAGAAGAGCGCACCTTGTCATCCTCGGAAAAATGGCACAGTGGAAGCATTCAATAAGATCCTAGAGCAGGCACTGACAAAGGTATGTAATGTAAGTCGAGATGACTGGGACTTGAGGATTCCAGCAGTTCTATGGGCATATCGGACTACATGCAAGAAGTTGACAGGACAAACACCATTCATATTAATATATGGCAAAGAAGCAATTATTCATATGGATTTCATTGTTTCGATTTTTCACATTGTTGTGATGACAGATCTTACTGATTTTGGAACAATAGAGAAAATATTGTCAGAGTTAGTATCATTGGAGGAAGACCATTTTGTCACAGGATTTCATCAACAATTTTAGAAAGCGCGCAAAAAATCATGGCACAACAGACATATCAAACAAAAGAAGTTTAAAATGAGAGACTTAGTTTTTCTCTATGACAATAAGTTTTTACAACATGGTGGGAAGTTCCAAATGCACTGGTTGGGTCCATATGTGATAAGATATATGACAGAGGCATGTGTTGTTCAGTTGGAGAAACTAAATGGGGAAATTGTGGAAGGAATGGTCAACAAAAGTCGATTGAAACTGTATAGGGACAGCTAGACTTCCGTGCACAATCTTGACTACGCAGAATGTGTACTATAGTACTTGTATAATAGTATTTATATTATAGAAATAAAAATAAACGAAGAAAATAAATAAAATATTTTGAGGCAAGAGACAGGAGGTTGAAGTTATGCATAAGGTATTGTTCAAATAGTTAAACTAGTAAGGAAATAAAGTAGAAAATGTCACAAAGATGTAGAAAGAGGAAGGAATTATGTGCAGTAAGGAGGATCGAATTGCGAAAAAGATCTATGCAAAGGGAAGGAAAATAATTAAATAACATGCATGCTAGAACAAGCATTAAAGATCAAACATGACGATGAGGTAGTGGAGATGCGTAGTCATAAATGAAAAATGAAAAGAATATTTTGACAAGATTGAAAATCTAGTGTATGATCCACCAGAGGATACAAAGTTAAAGAAGAGTTAGGGAAAGAATTGAATGCAAATACAAGAGGATTAGACTACAAATTTTGGCACTAAGAAGAATGGAAATAGTTGGTGACATGCTATAAAAGTAGATGAGGGGTCAATAGGAAAAGGTTATTGTTGTTCGAGCATTTAGAGAGATAAAAAGAGTCGAGTGAGTTTGACAAAGTCGAGCAAGTAAGTTGTATATGTGAGTTACTTTCAAAGAAAAATTGCACCACTGACGATAGGAGAATCATCATCACAACAAAAGAAACAATGCACCAGGAAAACATCAATACTTGTATTCAAGGAAACCTCGGGAGAATCAGCACCAGGGCCAAGCCTAGTTAACTTTTTGAAGGATTATGTGCCACCCAGGAAGCTGACAACGAAGCAGGTTAATCTACCAAAGGATCGAAGTATGAACTTGTCAAACCAGAGATATGTTGGTCTAGCAACAATTCTCTTCCATTTTGATCAAAACGAATGTGATGTAGGAGCATCGCCTTCAAATTCAACAGTGCACACGTGGAGGCAGACGAATGACATCTCAGCAATGACATAGTTTCAAATCAAGCATTTAACTCAGAATTTAATCTATTTTTGACATATTTTTGTAACAACATTTTAAAATTATAACTTGTTTGTAAGGTCTGGAAGGACTGTAAGAAACTGCAGATATGGAGTGTTGACTCTATCTAGCAATAACTAGTATTTATTGTAATAGGACAAAGTAGGTAATAGCTTTGAATTTGAAATGATAGATTTTAGAACAGGACGAGAGAGCTCATGGAGCGGTCCTTAGATAGTTTTTCAGTATTGCATTGTAATAGATCAAAGTGGATAGAAAAGATAGAGAGATCAGTAGAGCATAGTAGAGTAGTAGAAACACTATGTATTTTTATTTTTCATGAATGAATGGAACAGACAAAAATTTTCCTAAATCCTTGGACTGTGTTCATCTTATATGTGATTGAATGAATGTTGATTTCTGTGTGTATGATTTAGCTATTTTGTTCATGTATGATTGCTCAAGAGATTAACTGTATGAGTTCGTGATGAAGCTAGTTGAGTTTCAATCGTTTCTCTTCTGATACTTGTATGCAAGGTGTGCATATCAAACACAAGGAGTGTGTCGACTGAGTCTCAAATTGACTCAGAGAAGTTCAAAGAGAGAACCAAAGAAACTCATACCAGGTGCAAGGTGTGCACAATGTCAATAATCCAACAAGCTTCGAAGGACCAGCACAGAAGAACGCCAGGTGGGTGAGAAGCATTTTATTTTCAAGAAAATCCTTTTAATTAAGTTATTCGAAAACCTAAGGATGCAAGGTGTGCATGGGAGATTGAAATCCTTTTAAGGATAGAATATCAGAAGAGGAAACACTTTTCACGTGTGTGGATGAAATCCCAGAGGCACATTCGTCAGGAGAACAAAGGTTGGGAACCTTTGAAAATGAATAAATATTCCACACAGAGAGATATCAGAAGTTCGGGAGGAGGAGTGACAGTAACCAACTAATCGGTTATGGAGAAGAACCCAGATCGTTAAATCTACATTCAGGTAGAGGAGGAACGAGCACAGGGAAATCAAATCTCAGCCATGATATCTGACCACATGGACCAACAGTCGTTGGATCCAAAGGAACGTGCATGCGTTTTAACTCTTTGGAGTTGCACAGGAGAGAGAGTTTTGCAAAGTCATGAAATCCTGACATCATCAGAACCATCCATCGGAAGGGATGTGTGGTGAACGATCAACATTTCGCTAACCCATGACTCAAAGAAGTCAAAGGGAAAATTCATGAAACTCGTGAAATGCGAAATGGTGAAAAGATCCCAGCTGCTAATTGAGGAGAGATCTGGACCGTTGATTGTCGGGAGAATTTTAGCATTTCAGGGATCAGGAGAATAGAGGTGAAGAGTCTTTCAACTTTGCAATACGTGAAATCCCGACGAGATATGGACCGTTATATCTAGAGGAGCGCGAGCTGTCAAATTTTGAGCATCCTGAAATATCAAAATTTTGGAAGTCGGGGATGTGAAGGAAATTGTGACTTGGAAGTCGCAAGTCATGAAATCCTGATTCACAAAAGGAGATTCTAGACTGACAGATCCAGAAGGGACATGTGGCAAAGACCTAATAATTTCGGGTAAAGACCCAAAGAAATCATAGGTCATTCGATCTAAGAGGACATGTGGCAAGATTACGCATATTTGAGGAGAAGGAAAAGGTTTCGAGATTTGAGTTCTCAGAAGTCTGGAGCCCGGAGGAAACCTTGATCATCGATCGAGAAGGGTTCGTTGGACCATTGATCTAGTTTGAAAGATCAAACACCTAGGTGAAGGTAGGACTATTGATTACGGGACAGGTTTCCATAGATCGTCAGTTCCAGAAGGTTGGAGCACGAAAGGAAGTTGGGTTTGAGATTTCAAACTCCTGGAGTCCAAAATTGTGAAGAGAACCTTGACCATTGATTCAGGGAGAGATGATATGGTATGTGGATAAGGAGGGTGCAGATATGAACGTCGATTTGGATGTTATCATCAATATTGTGAGATTAAAGATCCAGGGACAGAAGTTGCGAGGAGGTTAAGGAATCAAAGGCGGGCTGCAATTTGAACCGTGGTTTCATCTGGAGGACATGTGTAGGCTAGAGAAGCATTTCGGGCCCAAGGGTGGCTTAACTCCAGATCGCTTATGATCGCACCTACAATCACATGGTCACATCCCTAGGTCACATCAAGAGAGGGATTATCTGAAAGGGAGATAACACCATCACTCCAAGTTTTCTCACAGAGCGGAAAGGGGAAGGTCACAGGTTGTTGTTAGACCTGTACCAAGAAGCTGAGGGGGCCTGTGTCTAGATACAAAATGAAACCTTTAAGGTTCCAGAGAGTCTTTCGACTCGAGGATTATAGGATCCAAGACCAGGAGGTCATGCATCCCTACGAGGGAGTAGGGGGGTTGCATCAGGTGGTATCAGAGATGATTTTAAAATTGTTTGTAGACAACACACAAAAGGAGGAAAGTTGGTATCATTGGTGGTATCAAAGAAAGTTGATTTTTGTTTGTAGGTGACGCAGTGAAATCATTCCACCCAAAAGGCATAGAGAAAATGCATAAATGGAACAAGAAATGAGGCAATTGTTGATATTATGGTAGTTGCAGGAGGTATTTACCTCCACGTGTGAACCTGATGAGAATAGAAGACTCCGGGAAGCAAGAGAAACCCTAATGAGTTGGCTAATAACGCTAGAAGTCTTGTCAGCTCAAGAAAATAATTTATATTAGGTTATTAGCCTCCAAGAGAAGAAGTCATCCAGAAATAATAATAATATACTAAACAGACACATATCCATAAGGAGAAGTTGGCCCCATCAAATCTGGCAGAACCAGTATAAATATAGGGCGCCAGTTCTCATTTGACAACATCTCAGAATTGAATTTCCCGGTTTGGTGCACAATGCAGTTCCCAGTTTGGTGCACACATGTGGAGGAGGGTTGCAGTTGCAGCTGCAGTAGCAGCTAGTTTTCAGTATGATCTTGGACTATCTCTTGGCTAGGGTTTGGACTATCTGATCAGCTTTTTTTGGTGCGATATCCTTGGAGGAAGATGCGCTACACCTTGTTTGGCTATCTAGCCTAGGGTTTGCTTCTGGAGTAATTCTCAGTCACGGTTAAGGTGCTCAGAGGGTGGCTTCATCCTATGGTTGAGTGACGAGGGTATCGTCAATGGTAAAAAGAGCACACATTCTTATATATTCTAATAGGTTATGGGCCCGCACCTCCTTCATTCATTCTAAATGCTAGAAGGAAACATAGTCGCTAGGATATTGAGCTCGCTGAGGAACTGTCGCTGGGGTTACTATCAGGAGCAGTTGCAGAAACCCTAAACCTCTTGTTGAGGTACCTTAAGTGAATGAATTGACCTAATCTTCAGACAAATCAGTGCACCCTAGCCTAGCGCATGTCCTGGCACTTTCAGAAGGCCAAGACGTGAAGTTTGGATTTCTGGTCAAATCTAGGGTTTGACCAAGTCAAGCAGCCATGACGAACTCTATGAAGTCTAAGAACAAGTTAGATGGAGCCTCTAACTTCAGAGTGTGGAAGACAAGGATTGACCTCATCCTTGCTAAGAATAAAATGTTGGATATTGTGAAAGGAAAGATCGTGAAGCCAGAGTTTGAAGAAGGAGAAGAGAAGGAAACACAGAACGTTGCAGCTATGGAGAAGTTCAAGGATGTTGACATCAATGCCATGAGTATCATAGTGTATTCTATAAAATACCACTTGATACCCTACATCTCCCATCTTGACTCATCGAAGAAGATGTATGATTCCCTAACAAATCTCTTCTCAATCAGAAACATTGGACAAGTTATGAGTCTGAAGAATGACCTCTGTAACATGAAGATGACTGATGACGACAGAATAACATCATACTTTGTAAGGATCTCCCAGTTAATATATCAACTACAAGATATTGAAGAGATCACTTCAGAGAAGGAATTATTGAACATAGTACTCAATGGTCTTCCCAAGACATGGGATGCATTTTCCGCAAGCATGAACACAAGGAAGGAGTACCCGACATTTGAAGAACTTTGGACTTGTTGTGCTCAAGAAGAATCAAGGATTAATGAAAAAGATAAACCCCAAAAGAAGTACGATGATCAAGCCTTCACAGCAAGATTCAAGAACTTCAGGAACAAAAGGAAGTTTGGTTCAAAGAGGAATCCAAATCAAGAGAAAGACATTTCAAAAGTACAATGCTTCAACTGTCAAAAGTACAGTCACTACAATAATCAGTGTCCTGAGCTAAAGAAAAGGAAAGCGAAACACGAAGCATCGATTACCGAAGAAAATGAACCTACAAAAAGACTAAGCAGGAGGGAAGAGACTCCTTCTTCTAAAAAGGTAACAACACTCTTCTTATTCCTTGTACATATCTTGTTTGCATCATCTCTGTACATATACTGTATATCTATCTCTTGGAAGATAATGTGTTCCAAGAAGAACTATACCCATGAAAGAACAACAAGATAAGGATGAATATCATTAGATAATACACATGAAAGGATGAAATACAAATCATGTGGAAGCTACTACAAGATAAGCCGAATCAATCATGAAGAGACTTAAAAGTCAGCGATCAAGAGGAATTGGAGAAAGACTTATGACGACAACTAGACGGAAGTGTAGACTCTGTTAAGATAAGAAAGAAAATTATATATTGCATAAGACAATAAGGATGCAGATGGAAGCATGGACTCTATTAGATGGAGGGAGCCGATTATATGCACTCTTACATGAAGCAAGGATTGGGAGGGAGCTAATCCTATGATTCATTGAAGATGATGAAATATATATATCCATGGTAGCAGTCATGAAAGACAGTACGTGTTCAATTCAATTGCAGAAGAAGACTTCTTCGAAGAGAAGCCTTAAAGTATTCCTAGTTGTCCATCCAGATCTGTGATCCTATGATTAAAGGAAGAAGTGGAATCTCTAGGGCATGGAATCTATAAGAAACTCCATGGACCCAAGAGCTAAAGAAAAACATGAAGAAGAACATGAATATTCCAAGAAAGAAAGAGAAATTAGAACAACCAGTCATTGTATCAAGAATCACAAGATTACCAGCCTGATATGAACTCACTAGAAGAAATCAAGCAGAAGAACTGAAAGTCGTGATGAAGAACAGTGTATGAAAGACTTATAAATGAAAGCATTGTGAGATCTAGAACTAGAGGTTCTCCCAGATGGAGGGAGAAGACTATGATGACTACTTGTTCCAGTACACCAGACATATCACTACATGAGTCATTGTATCATCTGCAACATCCATGAGTCAGAATTCTACATCAGATAAATACAAAAGAATGTTCTCCAAAGAAATTGAATAAAGAGCATATGAAGAGCAATCTCAAGACTTTGAGGCATACCAGAAAGAGACTCCTGTATGCAGATAGAAGAAGATAACTTGGTGGAGAACCTCCAATGCACAGTAGAAGTGTGGTGAAGATTTCCTATAACATCAAGATGACTACTCAGTAGATCATATATCATGATGACAGAAGAAGTGCCACATAGATATGTTCTAGTTTTCCAACTATGATATACTCTATTGTTCAGATCTACATGAAGCCTTCACAGTGTTCCAGACTAAATTACATATCAAATCAAGAATTACATTATCCATGATGAAGTCCAGAAAGGAGAAAATGATTCTCCAATACATATCTCCACAGATGAGCAGATAAGCAGAGATTTTGGTAAAACTTCTATCCAAGACGAAAGAGTTTGCGTACTCAAGCTAGAGCTCATGGAAACAACTTCCTATTGAAAAAGGAAGAAATGACTCTCCAAGTTAGGAGGGAGCACTGAAAACATTATTGAAGACATTCATCTTTAAATTTGAAAAATAGTCCATCTTGG
>ML835307.1:58081-73640 GCA_009831015.1 Picea engelmannii | reverse complement strand
AATATCGAGATTTTAAATTTCAATAGATTTATAACAAAGATAAAGTTATTTTTTTAACCTATGTGAATTCAATCTCAATTTCTATTCTCTTAACATCATTCGGTTTGGGAAGGAAGGAGGTATTGATTAAAAAACAAAGCAATATCGAGATTTTAAATTTCAATAGCTTTATAACAAAAATAAAGTTATTTTTTAAACCTATGTGAATTAAATCTCAATTTCTATTCTCTTAACATCATTTTGTTTGGGATGGAAGGAGGTATTGATTAGTAATTATTTCATTGGATGTTTTTCAAGAGAAAAAAAATGCTCAATTATATTAAAAATATAATATGTTCTCACAACCGGTTACATCCAGAAAACTGAGGTGGTACAACAGACAGGGAGTGTCAATCTCCTTCAATTGGAAAATCCAATTCGAAGGGGAGTGAAGTTACCCTGGAAGAAAATTAAGAGAAACCGTAAGTTGGAAAAGTAGTAGGGAAAGAGGAGAGGAGAGATATCAAGAAAGTCTGCCAAAAGTAGAGCCATGATAGGAGAAAAAATTGATGATGGCAATAGAAAACTAATGGTTCTAGACTTAGAATAATTTGATAACATGTGAGAGACCCTCGTGGATGTCCAACCAATGGGTGTATGTGATCAGACCTACTTGATTTTGAAGTGATGTCTTAGATAGCAGGTCCACTTCCCTATTGAACTCATGTGAAGTATGAGAGAAGATAAGCTTCTTGAAGTGGCATTGAAGTGTTGTCATTCGGTCCATCCAATCCAAGAGGGTGATCAATTGTAGCTTTCCATTGTGATTCAGCCAATCAATGATAACTTTTGAGTCACTGATTAGTTGAAGGTGATCAATATTAAGCCTCGTGGCCAAGTGAAGTGTAGCCCAGGCACCCAATATCTCTGCCCTTGTGTTGGTGCCCACACCATAACTGAAGGTCCATCTGTAAAGAGAGTTCTCATTTATTCTTATCAAACCACCAACACCACACAATGCTTCGCTACATTGGGCTGCATCATCGAACCACCTTGTAGTTATATTCTCAGCAATGGAAGGGTTTATAAAAAATTTAGTTTTCCCCTTGAATGGATGGATTTCTTTCCAAATATGATGAAGGCCAAGTGATTTGTATGCAACTAAATTGATAGAAGGAGATATATTATCAAAGATCAATTTTTTTATTGCCAGCCAAATGAACCAGCTAACCAAGGGAGGTAAAAATATATAAATGCGCTCGTTGGATGTCCAGTGGGAAAAACAATCAGAAATGGATATCCCATTCCAGGAGGAGGTGACGTAATAGTCAAGAGAAATCGTGTTCCAAACTTGTCGCACGAATTGGCACTGAATAAATAGATGTATCATTGATTATTCTTCCTTGAAGCATAGCTAGCGGATATTGGGACCATTCCAGCCTTTCTTTTGTAAAATTTCCCATGTGGAAATTTTATTTTTGTCAGTTAGCCAAATGAAAATTTTTACCTTTAATGAAATTTTCCAAGTCCAAAGGTGTTTGCGTCAGCCGGTTGTGTTGATATTATTTGTTGTGTTGGAGATTGTTTTGTAAATATTTCTGACAGATATGAGACCCAAGTTGTCTCCGCCTGCCCACAGGAGCTAGTCCCCAACGTTGTGGAGGTATATGCCTACTCTGGTAAGTTCCTGACATAACCCATCCCACTCCTCTACCAGATCGGGTGATAGCTCCAAAATGTCAACCGAAATCCAGCCAACAGTTGGATTCCCTAGTTCGTTGTGTACCACTGCTTGAAATAGATAATGTGTATTTTTGGAGTGCAAATGTGTGATGAGAGAAGGTGACAGGTAAGAAGAATATTTGATGCTAAGGATGTGATCCATGCCAATATTGATTGAGTGGTCGTAGCCAGGCCTCCAGATGATCTAATTTTTTTTCCAATGGGTAAATTTGTTCAGGTTCTTCCATGTCTGAGACACTACCCTGGATCAAGTGGGAGTCGTGTGGAGCCAAGTCGCAAATGAGGTAAAAGGAAAACATTTGTCTTTTATAAACAAGATCCATATTCCAGGGGTAGTTAGGACATGCCAGAGTGAGTTGGAAGCCATAGCATGGTTGAATTTGAAAATATTTCTAATGCCCCAACCTCCCTTGTTTTTTTCTTTTCACCAATGTTCCCAATTGCAAATATGGAGATTGTGTTTTTCCTTACAGCCTAACTAGAGAAAATTATATGTAATTTTTCTAAGCTTGTCTAGGACCGGTGGGGGAATGGTTTCCAGTGCCATCCAATATACCAGTTTTCCTTCAAGAGTATCTTTAATAAGAGTGTATCTGCCTCCAATTGTGAGCCATCTGTTACACTAGTTATTGATTTTGTTTCCCACCTTTGTTAGAAGCCAGTCCCAGTCTGATGCCTTATAGTGATCAACTTTGATAAAATATCCAAGGTAGTGAAATCCTTATGAAAGATGCAAGAATTTATGAGGAAAGATGCCCATAAGAAGATCCAAATCCTTCTCAAGTATATTAGCATAATGGAACGTCGATTTGGTCCAATTGATTTGTAGGCCAGTATCAGAGCAGAAAAACTTCAAGAGTCCATCAATTTCTTTCCATTCGAGTGGACTGTCATTTGTCATTATAAGGACATCATCAGCGAAGAGGAGGTGAAGGATTTTGAACAGCCTGGAGACTTTGATCCCTGTGATTCTACCTGTTGCCTAGCTTTTTTTGAGGAGGAGACTTAAACCTTCCATAACCAAGATAAAGAGGAGCGGTGATAGAGGACAGCCATGACATAAGCCTCTTCCACTTTGGAAGAAGGAGGAAGGTTTGCCATTAACCAACACAACAAAGGAAGCACTTGTGACACAACTCATAATCCAGATTATCATGGAGTGGCTGAAACCTAGTTGTGTTAAACTAAGTCTAAGAAAATACCAGTCAATGCAATCAAAGGTTTTTTAAGATCTAGATTGAGGATAAGGGCACGATATTTTTTGTGAATAATGTTGTGCAAGCATTCTTGAGTAGTGCCAAAGAATTCTTGGGCAGTGCCAATGACATCTAGAATTTTTCGGCCCTTTACAAAACCTAGTTGTTCTCTAGATAAGGAGCGTGAGAGGATGGTTTTGATTCGGTTGGCAATAATTTTATATATGAGCTTGTAGCAAAGGTTTCAAAGAGAAATCATCATGTAATCACCAAAAGTGGCTGGATGATTTTATTTCGAGATAAGAGTTAAGAAGGTGGATTTTAGAGCCCCAGAGATCCTACCATGGAGTTTGGAGTCTTCCACTAGCTCCAGAAGCTCAGGGCCTACCAAATCAAAAAAATGAAGGTAAAAATCTACGGTCTAGCCATCCGGGCCCGAGATTTTATCCTTTGAGAAGGATTTGAGAGCAGTTATTACCTCTTGTTTTCTACAAGGCATGTCTAAAAGTGAGTTGTCCTCAACTGTGACAGTGTGAGGGTAGAGTTGAGCCACTGAAACTTGGGTTTGAATATGGGCATGTGGTCTTGCCTCATAAAAATATTTATAATAATTAGTAGTTGTTGATTTAATCTCTTTCTGTCCACTATGATTTGTACCTATTTCATCTATGATGTACCAAATGTGTTTTTTGTTCCTGGAGGAGCTGGCGAAACAATGAAAAAATTTAGTATTGAGGTCTCCACATTTGATCCAATTTACTCTACTTGTTTGTCTCCAAAGAGCCTCGTCTACCAACATAATCTTATTCCTCTCAACTTCACTTTTTTTGCATAGTTTAAGTCTATCCCTTGCTTGTCCAACCAATTTTTCAGTATGGTGTAGCGCATAAATCTTGTGTTCCAGCTCGTGAAGCTTCTGAAGAGTGCAATTTTTTTGCTACACAACCCATCTTTTAATACATGTTTTTAAATGTTTCATTTTCAAAATTAAAAACTATTGTATACCCAATCCAATCTAGAAACAAGGGTAAATCCACACAACATTGACAATGGCAGTGAATTTGGGTTCAATAAGCCAACACGAGTTAAGTTTAAAAGGTTGGGAGATCCGCACCAGATGAGGGACAAATTGGAATAAAATTGGGGTTTGATCAGATAGATATGATGTGTCAACCCAAGTTTTGATTCTACCAACAACAGTATCCAGGCCATCAGAGATAAAGAAATGGTTAATTCGTTTTGAGATGGAATCCATTCCCACTCTGTCATTGCGCCATGTTGGGGTCAAAACAAATGGAGTGAAGTCGACCAATCCATGTGAATGGAAGAGTGAGATGAAGAAATCAGGAAATGGGTCTTGGTTGGTAGAGGCTCCCCAAATTTCTCATGATCTTATGGTGAAGTTCAAGTCCCCAACTATGACTAAATTTTAGAGATCAAGAAGACCTCGAGATTCCACAAGTTCCCAATTTTTTTTTTTTGTTTTGACAGGGTCCATAAATATTGAGAAAGATGATTTGTTTATTATTCCATCGGCATGATCCAGTAAGTAAAAGGCCATCACAACTCAGATAGGGATGTAAGTCGAACTTGGTAGGGTCCCAAGAGGCAGCTAAACCCCCTAAACTTCTAAGTGAGTTTACAGAGCAAGTGTACTAGTCAATAAGAAACTTTGAAAGAAAATATCTGGCTTTTTGTCCATCAACCAAGGTTTCCTGAAGAAAGATAATGTCTGGTGAGGTCCGGACAAACAGTCTTATGAAGGTAGAAGATTTAAGGGGCCCTCCCACCCCTCTGATATTTCGGGAGAGCAATATCATTAATTATTTCTCGCTAGGTATTTCATGCCTCTAAGCGCCCCAATATCAGTAGTTTGTGTAAGTGTGACAGAGGAAGAAGGTAATAAAGTCCCCTCTCTGCGTCAGGCACTTTTATTTTTGATCAGTGACTTTTCATATCCAATCGCTCTAGATGAGGTATGAGAAATGCCCTGGTCCAACCCAGAACTGTTACTGTGTCCTGAAATCTCTGCCTCTGAATGTGGTAAGTGGATTGAATTCCCTAGATAGATAGGTAAGGGATATGGAGTGTGAATTTATTTGAAGGACAGTAGAAGAGAGTCCAACACATCACAAATGGAATTGTCACTAGGTTGTGTTTCACTAGTGACTGAAAGGTAGTGTGTCAAATTCATATCCTGGGTCGCTCAGACAATTCTTGATGGGTCCAGTTGTAAAGAGGAGGAGAAGACAAGATTAGTCACCCAGGGATGGGTGGAAAAGGGAGGATCCATGAGGAGAGTGGTTGGTGTGGTCGATCGAGGGAGAGAGGGTGAGTCATATGATAATGATGGTTGGAACTAACTATAATCGTGTTAAGGAGAGAGGATTTTGATTGGTAGAGTGGTGTCCTATTAGAAAGGAAAGAGTTATGGTGTGAGGAAAAGGCACCTGAAATGGGAGTTTTTATCACAATTGGTCAAGAAGTAGGAGTGACAAGAGCCATCGATGTTGAAGGAGAGCCTGGAGCCACCAATGTGGTAGAGTTCAACTTTTTTATTTCCTAGGAGGTAAGTGAGTTATAAATAAATGGACAAATGAACTTGATCTTACCTATGAGTGAGTCCAGGGTGAAAGAGTCTTCAAAGTCAGGAAGGTCTGGGTAATAGATTTGTGTAGGCGTAACAACAGAGTGCATCCTAGAGGAGAGGTCGAGCATAGTCTCCTCAGATTGATCTTTAGCAAAGCGACCCAGACAGACATTCCTCAGGTGTCCTATTTTTCTACAGATAGTGCACCTAAAAGGGATGCCTAGATAATCCAGACTTTGTCGATAGATTTTACCTCGCTGGTATATGTCAAGACATTCCAAAAGTCCATCGTGGATGTCAATCCCCACTAAGAATCTAGCTACTTTTTTCTCCGAGGCTATAAGTGATTGATGATCCACACAGATGTAGTGACCGAGGGTGTTGCCAATGGCCTCAAGAGCTTTCTGGTTCCAGAGGTCAAGGGGCAGTCTAGGGAGGAGGACCCAAAAATGTCTTAGGTGAAAATAATCCTGCAAGGGATGTTACACATTATTTTCATCATCCCCATGACCATCAATTATGTAAACCTATTTGTTTCCTTCGTAAGGGTCAATAGCCTAAATTCCTGAAGAAAGAAGGGAGAATACCTTTTACTAGGAGAAGAAGTTGTATTTTCCTTTGTAAAAACCCTATTAAGGAGTATTTCTGTAGGTTGCTCTATACATAGGGTGCAGAAATGCCTGATTTCCATAGGTTGTACTAAATCTAGGTTGCAGAGTATCTGCAGGCTGCACTATAGCTAGGTGCTACACATCAAAATCACTCACTTCAACAGTGTCGCAAGTGTCGTTATTACAAGTGTTGTAAGTTTCGCATCTTATCCACAAGTGTTGCATATTGACCACAAGTGTCGCAAGTGTCGCAAAAATCATACTGCCATCTTGCCTATGTCGTGCCTCTAGTGACATCATAAGGACACTTAAGACACCTCAAAGACTGGTTTTGAAGAGGAGAAATCACTTGACAAGGAGTACAAGCCTTTTGCAACTGAAAAAACTACTTAAAAATGATTTTTGGAAGTCAACGCTCCCCTACCCATTGTCAGGGAGCATCAACACTCTCTAGACTTCTTTGGGGGAGCGTTGAAACACTTTGTGCACCCTTTTTGGGGAGCACTACCCTTCCTGAGTGAATTTTGGTTTATTGAGTTAAATCAGGGAAGAGTCCCCTCAATCTCTGAAGTTGGTTGGATTCGAATATGAGTTCAAGGCATGATCTTAGGGAAGATCCACAACTAAAGGAGAGAAATCCTCAACTTATCCCAAATATCTCTCAAGTGGTTGGGTCTCTCCAAGCTTATATAAGGAGGCCTTCTCATGGTGAAAGGGAGATGAAAAGATTGGAGGTATGAAACCTATGATCTCATAGGCAACATACAATACATAGATGGAGATTGAGAATTACACCAAACTTATGATCCCATAAGTGAGATTCCATTGAAGCATAATCAGTGTAGATTACTTGAGCAAAGGGGTTGGACAAGGAGAGCTAGAAGAAGTTGTTTCACCTTCATCAAAGGATTGTAAGTACTCTTCATTTGTTCTTATTAATATACATACATGCTTGGCCTGTTTCTTTCAAGTTTGTGGTTGTTCCACATAAAATTGTCTCTAGTATATAGATTTGTATTTGGGATAATATCAATAGAATAGGAAGCTTGTTGTATCCTTGATTTTTCTACAGGACCTATCGAGGAGCTTAGGATTGAAGCTCAACTTGGACATTGCGAGGACAAACATTGTTAACAAGGTACACATTTTTATTCTTCCTCTTTGTATATTATCTTAATTAGATCTAAAAGGATGTCAGTGACCAATGATAGTACCCTTTCTGTCTTGGTTTTAGGGGTCTAGATACCAAGAGGGGATCCTCTTGTCCACAGGAGGAATATCCTGTAACAGAAATTGGTGACTCCACTGGGGAAGAGCTCTGATTTTTATTTCCTTTCCTAGATCTTGTCTTGGCCCTTTGTCCACTTCTTGGCATTCTCCATACTTTATTTCATTCTTGGATCTATTTGATTGGCTCTTGATTGCATCACCTTCAAATTGATTGACTGAGTTTGCTTGATTCTTTAACTTTCTGGGAATTTTTTCTAAATTTTTAGAGGCCAACGCCCCTCTACCCTTGTTACCAAAGCGTTGGCACTCACTACTAGTCTCACACTGAGCATTGGAACGCTCTAGTGCCCCTTACACCAGAGCGTTGCCCCTTTTCTGTGAAAAATCCTTTAGGTTTTCCTTCTCTAAGGTTAAATTTTTTCTTTTGGCACTTGCTCAAGGTCTTATCATCTCAGTTTATCTTTATCTTGGCCTTCAACACTCTGATTTCTAAGAATTGATCACTTTTTGTTTGGAATTTTGACATTTTCTTTCCTTGCCTTGAAGTCACTCTTTGTCTTTGTTGATTTAGAGTCAACTTGTTGTTTTCTTCTCATTTATTTTACTGAGTGGAAGCTTTTGAGAGGAAATTCAAAGGTCTATGCACCATTCCATTTGATCTTTGAGGTCATCTTCCCAAGCAATTAAGTTTTTAGTGGTTTCTCTATTCTCCCTATCTTTTCTTGGATTCTTCTTCTCATTTTATTGTCTTCCTTGAATGCTTGCATTTAAAGTAGCAGAATTGCATGTTTTTTGACATTTTGGGACATTATGCATTTGAAATGATGGGTGTTTTCTCCTTCTCGTAGCATAGTTTTCCTCGAAATGAAAAGATTGCATCTTCATCTCTTTGCATAACTTTTGAGTCAGTCAAAACACCATATTGTCCACGTCAGATTCTTTTTTAGTAACAACAGCCTTAAAAGTAAAGCTCTAAACTAAAATTGATTAGAAATTTTTACTTTTTCTGGTAGCAAACCTACATTAGATTAGTTGTAGGGCTTTGAAATAGGTGTGAAAGATAAATTTCCAAAGATGAAAACAAACATAGGGTCTTGTGTTAGGGAGCGGTGAAATCTAATTGTTTCCTTTTGTCCTGCGAAGCAATTCTCACACAAGGGTCAATCACGAGGTTGCATTAATACTGGCAGAGTTACTCACCCTGCTTTGTTAGTCTTGGTGTATTATGGGGGTCGCTTGAAGGTATACGTCCTTCTCTGTAAATCCTTTCTTAAGACAAAAACAGGAGATCCTCTTGAATGGTGATTTCCTCTTATTTAAAGAGGAGGATCCCTTCGATACAATTTAATCCACTAATTACAGGTGTACATCTTAGTCCTATTTTTATTCAGATCGACTTTCTAAACTGAAATAGGATATCCTAGTCTCCCGCAAAAAAATGCTATTACAAGGGATGAGTGAGGTGTTGCTGTTGCGGCTGGAGTAACAGCTTCTTTATTTGTCTCTTGTTACTGTTGTTGTATGTTGTTTCAACATCGCAAATCGCGGGCTGTTTCAGCCACAAGATTTGTGTTTTGACTGTTTCAACACCTCTTAGGTAGCAGCGATGGTTGATGCTAGCTCGAGGTGCGGCTTTTGTAGTCAATCTGTGTGATTTGTTGTTTCAGCATCGTTGACCACGAACTGTGTAACTGCTTTTGTGTTTTAGCATCATTGATCACGGACTGTGTAACGGCTTCTGTGTTTCAGCATCGTTGATCACGGACTGTGTAACTGCTTCTGTGTTTCAGCATCGTTGATCACGGACTGTGTAACTGCTTCTGTGTTTCAGCATCGTTGATAACGGACTGTGTAACGGCTTCTGTGTTTCAACATTGTTGATCGCGGACTGTGTAACAACTTCTTCTGTGTTTCAGCATCGTTGACCACGGACTGTGTAACAGCTTCTTCTGTATGAGTTGTTGTTTCAGCCACAGGGTTTGCGTGCTTTAACTGTTTCAACAATAGGCCTCAATGCTAATCTATAGTTCGAACTATTTCAGCACTTATACATTTCTGATCAATGGTTAAGTACGAGAGTAATGTAAAATTATATGCAAAACAGATTAAACATATAGTAAAGAGAAGAGACGTTGTATACCTTTGGAAAGATAGGTTAAAGTGATAATATGAGTTTAAATGTGAGTGAAACAAGAGTGTAATGGTGGAAAAAAGTGTAGGCAAAAGGGTACATTGTGTGGTCCTAACATCCCCCCCAACTTAAAATGTTTCATGTCCTCAGGCAACTTCACTCTGAATCAGAATCTGAATACCGACTCTGACCGTGCAAGTTACTCAAGCAGTAGATGTGGGAGGTGTTGTCTGTTGGAGCTCTGAACCCTTAGACGCATTGCAACTTTTTCCAAGCTGCAGTTTCTGTCTTCTTAGGCAACTTGTAATGGATTTGATATCTCTCCGCTGGCAACCAGAGGATAGGAAAATAAAATCGGTACCCTATCTAGCTTTCAGCACATTGCTGAACATACTAGATGTAGTTAGGTACCCTGGAGATTGCTATCTTGAGATTAGTAGGGCCAAAAGGATTGTGTTCCTGTCTTTTCTCAGTAGATTGCTGCCAAAACAAGTTGTTTTCCTGTAGGGCATCCATCTCTGTGGATCTGATGAAGTGTTGACAATCCTGAAGCACTATTGATTGTAGTTGCTGAACATGTTCAGTCATCCCTGGTTTCTTTAAAAACTGATAATATTCTGTAACAAAGGTGGCAGCATTCTGTGGTTCTAGTCTTATCCAGAGAAGGAGGTTATCCTCATTGTGCTTGGCATCCAGGAAGTCATCCTGCCATATAATCTAATTGTGGAGAAAGGAGTTGAATGCCCGAATCTGGATGTCACCGACAAGAGGATTAAGATTAAGCTGCTTGTTCTCATGGATGGCCTCATTATGAAAATATGCCTCACAAAGGAGGTGTTGATCCATAGCAGAGGCTTCTGTAAAGGTTTTGACAAAATCTGTTGGATGTAGCACTGCATGGGGTCTGCCTTCTGTGATTGATTTGATCTGAAACCATGTAAGTCATTCCATGAGGAACAAGGAGCAATTGCAGGATGGTTTCCTTGCAGCCAATAGCTTTTGTGCCAAGTCAAATATCAGGAGCACTCTGCCTTTTAGTTGTTTGTTCTTTTTCTTAAAGGCACGAGCTTCCTGGCGTGTTTTTTCCAAAGTTTCCCAATTTGAGTAGGTATGATTTATCCAGATTTGTCTGTGTTCCTGCAGGCTTTTGGCCTGTGTAACAACAGACTCTTTTTTCCATTTTTCTATTATTGCTTGCTCATCCCATGGTTGAGTTTGTGTTTCAGCGTTGCAAGTAATTGGATGAAGTAGGATCTAAGTTTGTGTTTCAACGTTGCAAGTGGTAGGCTGAGGTAGGGTATGAGTGGCTTGTTCCACAAAGGTGTGGATATTGATCTGGCTGGGAGGGGCAAATTCTTCAATGGCCAATGTTTGTACAACTTTATTAACAAAAGCGGGGGTTTCAGATTTGACATTTGTTGCAGGCCAGGGTTCAGTCTTTATTTTGGAGGGTCCTGCTGGTTCTTGTGTAACAACAGGTTTTTCTTGTTTGACTGCAAAAGTTAAAGGAGCAGGGGGAGCTCCTGGTATTGGGATTTGAATTACTTTGTAGCATGCTTGGTAGTAGATGTCCCCACATTGACAGCACATATATTCTCTACACGGATTCTCTGTTGTAGTTCCTTCTGACATGGTGGTTGTGCGATCTAGGGTGTACAAATTAAGTTCCTTTTAATAGGCTTCCTTTGCCATGGCTAGCTCTTGCTTGTAGGCTTCCAGTTCAGACTTTAGGAAGTCATTTTCTTGTAAAACAGAGGCCATTGTTGGTTCTGGTTGAGGAGTGACTGGTTCTTGTGTAGCAGTCACAACCACACTAGTTGGTTCTTGTAGAGAAACTACAGGATCAGTAGATGCTTCTTGTGTTTCAGCTTGTTGATGTAAGGAAAGTAGTGTTGCGGCACCCTGGACCTCTGATTCCTATATCTCAGTGTCAATATCAGCAGTTGGTTCTTGTGTTTCAGCTGTAGCTGGTTCTTGTGTGGCATCTATGGTTGGTTCTTGTGTTTTAGCCACTGAATGAGTAGCTAGTTCTTGTGTTTCAACTACTGAATGGGTAGCTGGTTCTTGTGTTTCAGCTATTGAATGGGTAGCTGGTTATTGTGTTTCAGCTACTGAATGGGTAGCTGGTTCTTATGTTTTAGCTACTGAATGGGTAGTTGGTTCTTGTGTTTCAGCTACTTGATTTGAAACAAATGATGTCGCAACACCCTGGGCATCTGGTTCTTGTGTTTCAGTTCCCGTGGGTGGAATAGGCAAAGATTCTGGCATTTGGGAAGTTGGAGGTGTGCGAGGTATTAGTCGGATGGGTTGGGGGTCTATGGTGGTGGTAGTAGTGGTTTCCCTTGTTGAGGCCCTCATTTTTTTTCTTTGTAAAAAGGGCGGAAAGAAAGGAATTTGCTTTCGTTTTCGTGGGGGTTTTTCCTCAATGATGGGGCAGGGAGAATTGTCTGGCTCAGAATCATCGCTAAGAATATGAAGGGAAAGAGTGGATGATTCTGGTAAAGTGTGGGGCGGGCTTGGTATGGTAGGGGGGTTAATTGGAATGATTGGTTCTATAGGCGGACTGTGAGATATTTCTAGAGAGTTTGGAGGGTTTTGTGGTTGTTGTTCCTGAAGATTTTCAGGAATTTCAGCGGCTTCTTGGGGATCTATAGGTGGGTTGTTTAGTGGAAGGTTTTGTTGGGAAAAACCCTTTTGGATAAGAAGTTGAATGAGACGGTGATGGGTGAATGAAAGGGCGAGATATTTATCCTTTTTACAGTAGTGCGACATATTTTTGAGACAACCGAGCAGATAAGAAGGAATGTTCACCAATCTATTATGCCGTAAATGAGCCAACAGGAGAAAATCGTGATGGTAAACTACCTGATATCGGCCTTCACAGGTAAGGTAGTGTTTGACGAATTTTGTAACTTCCGGCCATGGGGGCGGCAACGAGATAAGTCGGACACCCCGGCCTTTAAATTCAATTTGTTCCTCTGGCGAGAGGAAATCTGGATGGGCATTCAGGATGATATGTTTGCGGCTGAACAAGCGAGTGCCATTGGTAGGGAGCCCTGAAACCTGTGCTATATCCTCTTCTGTAACTGAGATTCGAACCCCTTGAACAATGGAACGATCTCCCTGGAGATTTTGGGCAAAATTGCAGAACCTGTTGTTGATCAAACCCCTGGAGTCTCTGAAAATAACTGAGCCATCCTGCCTGCAAAAAAAATTGATAGGCTTCTGGATACAGTTCTAACAGGGCCATCGTGGTGAGTTTTTACCGTATAACAGAGCCTCCCATAGCTAACATCTTAGTAAAATACACCGTCAAAGAGTTGAGTAACAGCTTATGTGCAGAGTAAATTTTTCGAGTGAAGGCATGCGAATGGTGGTGATGATTTCGTGTGAAATGATGGTATAAAATTTTAATATGTCCTCCCCCACTTCAAGTGCGGATAATAATGATTTCACTCGAGTGGTCATAATGATTTGGAATCTTCTCATTAACTATAGCTTAACTGTATTACATAAAATTTACATACCTCGCCTTTACCGTCTGATTCGTGTTGTAAACAAAATATAATGCCTGTCCGTAATAGTTCTGTAGTGGCCGTGGCAGAGACTTTTGATTTGTTAGATGAATTGTATCAAGGATTTGTTGACTGGAAGGACAAAATGTAGTATGATAGCGCAAAAATCTTGTTGACAGAAAATGCCAAAAAGTTGGTGTTTCAGCCATAGGAAGAACAGAGAAATGTTTGCCGAAGAGTGATGTTGTAGAATACTGCTGAGGAAGTGGTGTTTCAGCAATATAAAGAAGGGAGAAACAAGTATTGGATGGTGTTGTTTCATTAATGAAGAAATGTGAAGAACTGTTGAACAGTGGTGTTTCAACAATGGGAGAAAATGGCGAGAAAGGTTGCTGACAGTGGTGTTTCAGCAATGGGAAGAAGGGCGAAACAATTGTTGGACGGTGTTGTTTCGTCAATGAAGAATTGTTGAACAGTGGTGTTTTGGCAATGGGAAAATGGCGAAAATTTGTTGATAATGGTGTTTCAGCGATGGGGAAAATGGTGAAAGGTTGCTGACAGTGGTGTTTCAGCAATGAAGAAAAATGGTTAAAGGTTGCTGACAGTGGTGTTTCAGCAATGAAGAAAGAGCAAAGAGTTGCTAACAGTGGTGTTTCAACAATGGGAAAATGGTGAAAAGTTGTTGATAATGGTGTTTCAACAATGGGGAAAATGGTGAAAGGTTTCTAATAGTGGTGTTTCAACAATGAAGAAAGATGGTGAAAGGTTTTTGACAGTGGTGTTTCAGCAATAAAGAAAGAGCAAAGAGTTGCTGACAGTGGTGTTTCAGTAATGGGAAAACTTGCCTCTTCTTGGAGTAGGATCGTCCTTCCTTAGTGGGTTTGTGCTTTGATCGGGAATCTGCAAAAATCGATTGTAACATGGTATTTCTTGACAAGGATTATTAGTAAATGAAATCTAATCTAATACTAAAGAAATTAACTTAAAAAAGAAATTAATTGCAATGAGGGGTAGGAGCCCCCTCTAAAAAGAGGTAATGAGAGTCTGCCACACATGTGGCTTTAAAATCTTCTTTGGAGATAGGGTGCTGGTACAGATGGAGCCAATGACCATTCACAAGTAACGGTGTTTTAGAGTCATCGATTGTGAGGAGCCTTACTGTTCCATTGGGGAAAACAGTGTCTACTTCGTAGGGTCCAAGCCATCTTGTACGCAGTTTCCCTTGAAATTCTTTGAACCGAGAGTCATACAGTAGGGCCCAATTACCTTTTTGGAACTGCTTATTCTTGATAGTTTTGTCATGCCATTTTGATCTTTGCTATTGAATCATAGTTGTCTGATGAATGGCATCTAGTCTTTCCTCATCCAATTCATTAAGCTGCTGCAACCTGGTTGTCTGTGCATCGGTCAATTCAAGGTTGAAAGATAAAGCAGTCCTTAAGGTTTTGATTTCAAATTCCATAGGAAATACAACACTCTTTCCATAGACTAATTCATAGGGAGAGAATCTTGTAGTATTTCTCCAGGTAGTTATGTAGGCCCATAATGCTTCAGGGAGCCTGTAGGACCAATCCTTTATGTTTTCCTTCACTGTTTTTTTGAGAATGGCTTCTATTACTTTGTTTGTGCTTTCCACCTGTCCCTTGGCTTGGGGGTGGTATGTTGTAGTCATTCTATGTTGAATATGATATTTTTGAAGGGTGGCTTTAAAACCATGAGAAGTGAAAGCAGCACCTCCATCTGTAACTAATTCTCTTGGCACTCCAAATCTGATGAAGATGTCTTCAAATAAGAAATCTATAATTGCTTCTTCGGTTGCTCTGTGGAGTGTTTTAGCTTCCACCCATTTAGTCATATAGTCTGTGCAGACCACTATGTAAACTTTTTGATTGGATGGGGGGTTAATGGGTCCTACAAATTCTAAGGCCCATCTTTCAAATGGTTCCAGTACTATCTGGGGGTTTAATGGCATTTCATCTCTATGATTAGGTTGGCCCACTCTTTGGCAGCTATCACAGGCCTGAACATATTTATTTTCATCTTTGAAAAGTGAGGGCCAATAGTACCCCATCCTGAGAATTTTATGTGTTGTTCTCTTATCAGCAAAATGCCCTCCACAAGGGCCATCATGACAAGCTTTTAGTAAATCATAAACCTCGTCTTCTCTAATGCACCTTCGGATTTCTTGATCAGGTCCTRTATGGAAAAGACACCCACTTATCCAACTATACCGAGCACTTTGTTGAATGATTCTTCTTTTCTCTCGGTGGGATAGGTGTGGTGGTAACTTCCCTGCAACCAAGTAGTTAGCAATGTCTGCATACCAAGGTGAGTGAGCAGAAACTGCAAATAGATATTCATCATGAAAGGAATCATCTATTGGAGTATCATCATCAAGTGTCAACTGAGAAAGGAAATCAGCAACTACATTTTCTTTTCCTGGTCTATCTACAATTGTAATATCGAATTCTTGCAATAATAGTAACCATCTGGTGACTCTAGCATTTGTGATAGGTTTGTTCATTAGATATTTGATAGCTGAGTGATCAGTATGGACAAGAGTA
>ML835307.1:0-48539 GCA_009831015.1 Picea engelmannii | reverse complement strand
AAGCATAAAATAATGAGAAAGGACGTTGTATACCTTGGAATGATCAGATGAAATGATAGTATAAGTCAAAATGCAGGTGATGAAGGGTAAAATAATAGCAAAAAGTATGGGCAAAAAGGGTACAATATGTGGTCCTAACAGTCTTGTTATCTCATAGATCCACAGTGTATTTTTCATGGCTATGATCAGTTCATGTCATGGAAGTATAGATCCACATTGTATGTTTAGTGGCTATACCTTTTTGTCAATATAATTATGGATCCGTATTGGAATCTATGGCGGCCATACCTGAAAAAGTATTTATCACTCAAGCATAGGTATGCCTGCCTTGGGTTTGAAACATGTCATAATATTTTTTTGATGGTTGTGTGCATTTTTTTCCAGCCTCTCTGCATCCATACCCTTTCTCGAAAAAGTCTACAAAGTACTTCAGTCATCAACGTCTTCTGACTTCATAGTTTGGGGGGGAATCTGTTACACATAAAAATTACTCACTTCAATAGTGTCGCATGTGTCGTCATTACAAGTGTTGTAAGTGTCGCATCTTGTCCGCAAGTGTCACATATTGACCACAAGTGTCACAAACATCATACTACCATCTTGCCTATGTCATGCTTCTAACTACATCATAAGGACACTTAAGACACCTCAAAGACTGGTTTTGAAGAGGAGAAATCACTTGACAAGGAGTACAAGCCTTTTGCCACTGAAAAAACTACTTAAAAATGATTTTTGGAAGGTAGTTCTCCCCTACCCACTGTCAGGGAGTGCTGATGCTCCCTAGACTTCTTTGGGGGAGCGTTGAAATGCTCTGTGCACCCTTTTGGGTGACTACTACCCTTCCTCAGATAATTTTGGTTTGTTGAGGTAAATCAGGGAAGATTCCCCTCAATATCTGAAGTTGGTTGGATTTGAATATGAGTTAAAGGCATGATCTTAGGGAAGATCCACAACTGAAGGAGAGGAATCCTCAACTTATCCCAAATATCTCTCAAGTGGTCGGGTCTCTCCAAGCTTATATAAGGAGGCCTTCTCATGGTGAAAGGGAGATGAAAAGATTGGAGGTATGAAACCTATGATCTCATAGGCAACATACAGTACATAGATGGAGATTGAGAATTACACCAAACTTATGATCCCATAAGTGAGATGCCATTGAAGCATAATCAATGTAGATTACTTGAGAAAAGGGGTTGGACAAGGAGAGATGGAAGAAGTTGTTTCACTTTCATCAGAGGATTGTAAGTACTCTTCATTTGCTCTCATTAATATACATACATGCTTGGCCTGTTTCTTTCAAGTTTGTGTTTGTTCCACATAAACTTGTCTCTAGTAGATAGATCTATATTTGGGCTAATCGCAGTACAATGGGAAGCTTGTTGTATTCGTGTTTGTTCTACAGGACCTATCGAGGAGCTTAGGATCGAAGCTCAACTTGGACTTTGCGAGGACAAACATCATTAACAAGGTACACATTTTTCTTCTTCCTCTTTGTATATTAGCTTAATTAGATCTAAAAGGATGTAAGTGACCAATGATAGCACCCTTTATGTCTTGGTTTTAGGGGTCTAGATACCAAGAGGGGATCTACTTGTCCACTGGAGGATTCTCCTGTAACACTAGGGTACGGAAATGCCTGATTTCCATAGGTTGCACTATAGCTAGGGTGAAAAAATTCCTATACGTGGGAAAACCGAGCGTCTTCTCGATGCTTCTAGAAGGAGAAGCTTCTATGGTGAGGTGGCCTCTGAACGGTTTGGATCTTACTCGCTTTCATAATTTAGTGAGATCATCCTAACCTCCTCACTTTATCCTCTTCGGCTTAAAAAAGTAGAGGAACTCTCATGGAGAAAGTTAGCTTGAGTTTGGCTTGATATTATTAGCTTGGTTAGAGTGGCTTTGAGCTTTACTTTTTCAATATAGATTTTAAGCAGCTATCAGATCCATGGTCTCAGAATCCTTGGAGCAAGAAATGTGTGGGAAGCAAGGAACTGTTGGAAGGAACCTAACAACATCAAGGCATCTGGTTGTATCTTTCTTGAACATTCTTTAATACATATATACTTTTCTTTCCTATATGAATGTTATTTTTCCATATTGTATGATTCCTTGATCATGTACATAGTGTCATATCAAATAGACTTTGTTATTCTTGTCTTCATTGGCTTTTGCTTATTTGCAGATATTTCTCATAAACCTCATAACGAAGCTTGGATTCAATTGATGAAGTCAGATATTCAATATTTAAAATGTATGTTCTAGATCCATTTCTCATTTGATAATTGAAATCTAAGGAAAGAGTAATGTACTGTCTTGTTTTGTTCTAGTTTCGTAGTGAAGCTAGGGAGATTGATTTGTGTCCACACTTAACAATTAGCCTGATAACAAAAATGGTGACTCCACTGGGGAACATATTTTTTTCCTAATTTGTCTTTCTTTCTTGCTTTGATTGCTTGGTTTCTGATTTCTGAGTCACTAGGAGATCCATCTTGACTCTCTGACTGTTAAACTTCACTAGAAAACCTTCTTATTTTTTTAATTTTTTTCCTTTATTGTTTGATTTTTGCACCTTGCTTTCAGGAACAGTGCAACGACTTAGGATTTTTTCACCCTACCTGTTTAGAGTAGTGTGGAAACTTCGCATCTTACCCATTTCTAGCCTACGACGATCAAGGAATTTTGCACTGTGCTAGTCTTCCTGCCTGCAGAGATTGCGAAAAAAAATGTTTTTGGTGGTTTTCCCTGCCCAGATTTGTGATGTGGTTCTGGGGTGGTTTGTTGGGTCTGATTATAGTCTGCTTGACAAAATTTGAATATGGTTTCTGCCATCTTTGCCTCTCTTTTTTTTTTTTCTTTTGAAAGATTTGATCTCTTCCTTTGAGTGTCTTTCATTTACAAAGCATTATTTTTTCTTTAGAATTGTTTGGTGAAAGAACTTTTTATTTTATTGAATAGTTTGTGTTAAAAGAGAAAATTTGTTTGGGTTGCTTTGTTTTATTGAGATTTTCTATTTCTTTTAGCTATCTTTGAGACAAAACAAAAAAAATTGATTTCTTTCTATATTATAGATTGGGGGCATCTTTACATTTGAAGTAGCGAAATTGCATGATTTTTGGCATTTTTTGGTCTTGAATTCTAAAAAAAATTCCCCTTCATGGCCCGGGGGGGGGACAAGAATCGTGTATTGGTGTACAGTCTCTTTTTCTCATTTCTTGAGAATCTTGATATTGATGAGTTTAATAAATTTTGGGACATTGTGCATCTAGAAATGATAAACATTTTCTCCTTCTCGTAAGATATATTTCATCGAAGTGAAATATTTGCATTATCATTTCTTTGCATTGTTTAGAGTCGATCAAAACACCATATTCTCCACGCCATATTCCTTTTGAGTAACAAAAACCTTAAAAACAAAATGCTTATAAAAATTGAATAGACATTTTTATATTTTCTGGTAGCAAACCTACACTAGATTAGTTGTAGGGATTTGGAATAGGTGTGAAAGATAACTATCCAAAGCTGCAAACAAACATAGAATCTTGAGTTAGGGAGTGGTAAATCCACTTATTACATTTTTTCCTAGGAATTCCTTCTAACACAAGGGTCAATCACGAGGTCGCATTAAGACTGGTAAAGTTACTCACCCTACTTTGTTGGTCTTAGTGTAGAGATTGCGTGTATTATGGGGGTCGCTTGAAGGTATACCCACAATGATGAGTGGAAGCCTTTCAAGATGATTTCGGGCTAGATACCCTGCCTTTGCACATAGATCAAACTGTCGACTATTCCCCCAGGCATTACTGTAGTAATTGGTAACCTTAGTGTCCTATCTCTGTAGGTTCTTTACACGAGGTGACTGTGGAGGGGAAATTCTTCACGGTACCTGGAATCGACGTTGGCCAAACTCACTCGGGATCCTTATTGGGTATACCCACATTTATGTGTGGGAGCTTGCACCAAGGCATAAGTCCGTTAAGCAGGTCGTCAATGTAACTTTTCCACCTGCTCTATCTCAACTCCTTCTTACTTTTTTCTCACGATGTTGGATTCCATTACCAACTAGTGCGTTCATTGTGTGACGGTTTTGTTTGTTTGTTTTCTTCCTAGATTTTTAGTGTGTGTTGTTTGTTTTCCCTAGCAAACTCTAGATTGGATATTTATTTGATGGCGTCAGTTCCCAAAATGACCAATGAGGGAACCCCTGCTCCAGGGGAACCTTTTTTTTTTCCTTCTTACAAAAATATTGGTCCTCCGAGCATTGCTACTTTGAGCCTTTCAGACCTCACAATTGGATTATCGGTGTGGTTGTTTTCCACTCAGGTAATCCCGAATGTAGCTAGTTCTTCGTTTCTAAGAACTTCCCCCCAAGAAAATCAACCTCATGTTGATCCTTCTCCTTCTTCACTAGTAAGGTCTTCTTCGTCTTCTTCACTTGCAAGGTCTTCTTCCATTTCATCTTCTTCGCCAAGTGAAATCTCTGAAGCTAGTAACCTAGTGAATAAGAAGAAGAAGAAAAGGACGAATAAGAAGAAGAAAAATAAGGAAGGGTCCAAACTTCCAACCATTGCCAAACATGTTGGAAAACAACAAGTTATTGTTAATCGTGCTGGGATTGTTGATGATGTCAAGATCACCCACACAACCCATAAGCCCAAGTACCCTTGCAGGCTTTGTAAGGGTATCCATCTTCTTAAGGACTTCCCTAGTCTATCCAAGGTTATCAAATCATGGTCTACACACCCTCACCAACCCATGTCATCATCCTCAGAACAACATGTTGATAGCCTCTCATCAACTAGTCAAGATATTGTTTGGAAGAAGAAAAGAAGAGTCAAATTCTCGTGTATGTTATGCAAAGGGCGTCATCTGACTCATATTTTCCCTCGTATGGATGAAGCCTCAAAATTACTGGATTACGTGACTATTTCAAAGTCCCAACTTCAATCTGCTTATCGCAAGCTTACTCTCGACCCACCTGTAGTGGATGGAATGATCAATCCGGCCCCTTCATCGATCAGTCTGGTTGATCATGTACTCAATCTGGTCACGTCCTTAGTCAAACCAGTTGACAAAATGGTCGATCCAATCCCATACTCAGTTGATCCCACTCTCCTTTTAGTGAGTGCAACCCAATTGGTCGATCCAATCCCATCCTCGGTTGATCCCACTCTCTCGTTAGAGAGTGAAACCCAATCGGTTGATCCTTTTCCACCCGTCGACCCCATTCTCCCCTTGGAGAATGAAACCCAAGTGGTCAATATGATCTCTTCATCAGTCAATCTTACTCTCCCTCTAGAGAGTAAACCTGATGTTGCTCATGTTTTTCTTGTTGATACAGAATCTACCCTGCTAGGGGCCATTCCACCTTCTCCCATGGAACCTCCTCCAAGTAATGAGCCCATCCTTTTTAATTGGGGTGTGCTAAATGGACCTCGTCTTCCCTCTCACATTCCTTTCTAGATTATAGTACATTCTTGTGGTCAGGACATTCCTTAGACATTGATAGATGAATGTGCCTCCTGTTAGCGTTGAAGTTCACTCCTGGATTTCTTGCAGGAGCAGAGCCCAACACCCATCAGTTTAATGTCACGGTTTAATTAATGGGGTGATCGAATGGGTAAAGACTCAAGAAGATAAAACTTTGACTCAGGGGACCGGGCCTGGTATGTATGCAGAAAATGAGGTCTTGATCCAACTTCTGTCAGTAAATGGATTAAAGGGTGGTAGAGGGAAGACTTGTGATAAGGGCGAGCAAGACTACCTCAGGCGACAGGCCTTCGAAAGCTTGAGGTTGAAAAACTCAGAAGCCAAGATCCTCTTGGTCCAGAGCTTCAAGGAACTGAAAAGAGACTCGACTAGATCCTCCAATTCCGAGTCGTTCAGCGCTACGAAAATAACAGGAACCGATTAGAAACAATGTAACTTCTACAGTGATCCAACCTACATCATCCTATAACAGCCACAACTCGACTGGATCCTCCAATTTCGAGTTGTTCTAACACAGCATACAAGAGACAGAAAAGAGGCTGACATACATAAAGTAAGAAATCTCAAATGATTTACATAAACCAAAGTGACCAGGGCTTCATCAAAACTTTACAGTCGGGAGCTTTGCTCAACCATCGATAGATACCAAAAATGGCGAAAAGCCTACATATACTCAAAACAACAATCCGCAACAGAAACGAGACGCTTCATTAAAAAATTTGTGTCTACATGGCTTCTGACAATCTGCACCTGCAATCTCTGAACGATCGTGCAACTTATGGCAGACGCAATCGAACTCCTGACAGTTTCGTAGGCGAATTGACGTGCCTTTAATTCATCGTCGGACTTTCCCATTATGGCGGAGGCGATGTTGAACTACCACCAACCACTTCAATAACTGCTTCATTGGGATTGAGAATGGCCTGGCCAACTCGGCACCTTTGGGATGTGGAAGACCCTTCGCGCTGCCACCTGGATTAGCTAAACGGCCTGATGAATAGGTGTGGAGGCCAGCGCGAAGGATGGGGCGCATAACAGGAGTGGTGGCGCTAAAACTATGAGGGTGAGATATAAAGTGATGAGGTGTGAGAGAGGTCACAGGGGAAGACATATGGCGGAAGGAAATAAGCGGAGGGGGAAGGAGATGAGATATAATGGGCACGCCTTTAGTGGGAGGCTGACGTGGAAGGGAGCAAGACACATGGCAGGGGGTGAGTGGATGATGAGATGGGAAAGGGACCACACGGGCCAGAAGAGGGGAGATGGACAGGTGTCGGAGGATGAGAAAGGGGATAAAGGGAGCGAACCTCATCGCATGGT
Organism: Picea engelmannii; assembly: GCA_009831015.1. Lineage (NCBI taxonomy): Eukaryota > Viridiplantae > Streptophyta > Pinopsida > Pinales > Pinaceae > Picea > Picea engelmannii. Next base: position 41,732 of record ML835307.1, on the reverse strand, counting down.
TAGGTGGAGAACAGATGGCAGGATGACACAAAAAGAAAGGGGCCCCACATTGATTAAACGCAGAAAGACAGAGGATGTCCAGATTGCCTGTGCACCTTTGATCCGGGCACTCGAACCGCAGCCGTCGGAGAGATGCATCCTCGATTCCGGACCCCCCCCCCAGCTTAAAGGTAGAAGGGTAAGGGGGGTCAGGAAACGCCTTGTATGCCATTGATCTGGGCACTATGATCATGACCATTGAAGAGGTGCGCCCTCGATTCCAGACCCCCCCCCCTCCGCTTAAAGGTAGAAAGGCGGGGGGGCTCTGGAATCCTATGTGCGCCGTTGATCTGGGCGCGTGAATCTCTACCGTCCAAATTTTCTTGCCTCTTAATCACAAGCACACTTGCACCCCTAACTTATGGTAAATGGGTTTTTCACCCACTCCTTCACATTCTAACCCCCCTTTACCAGAAATTTCACTAACACCTCCGTTAGTATTTTGTCCTCTATTGCTTGGAAAGATTTGGGTTGTCCTCAGCTTGCATCGGTTACACAAAATCTGTTATCTTTTAACATAAGAACCAGTCAAGCTTTAGGGACCCTTCCTCAGTTTCCTATAACTTTGGGAGGGAAAACTATCTTTATTGATGTCATGGTAGTCCACGAACCCTTGGATTTCACTTTGCTCCTTGGGCGAGATTATATCTATGCCATGAAATCTATTGTGTCCACTCTTTTTAATGTGATATATTTCCCTTACGATGGAAGAATTGTGACTATTGATCAACTTTCATTCATCGGTCCTGACTGGATGACCTCCCTAAATTGTTCTTATATACAGATGGTATCACCCCCCCCACAGGTTAATTATGTGGCATTGTCTCCCATGCCTTAAACTGATGATGAAGATGAGCCTCTCACTGTAAGCTCAGTATCTTATGACTTAGACCCAGAAGTTGACATGGTGATATCTTCGATAAGGCTTTTAGAGCTTGATCTCCTTACCCCTGTCGCAGCCCTCAACATGGTGTCCTTCCAGAGTGTGTCTCTTTTGTCCAGTGAAGATCTCTTGGAAGCCATGATCGAGTTTTGTCCCTTGAAATGCTGTCCTTCTAGAGCACTGTCCTCTTGGAAGCCATGATCAAGAAAAGAGTTGTTGAGCATGATTTTATGATTTCAAGCTCGTTAAAAAATGAAACCAGCTTTGAGCATTGTTTTCTGATTTCAAGCTCGTTAAAAAATGCAACCAGTTGAGGATAGTTTTTGCATCTCTATAGAAACCTTGTTAAAAAATTAAACAGAGCTTATGAGCATAGTTCCCGTTTCTGTGTCAAGCTCGTTAAAAAATGAAATAGTGGTCCGGGGATTATAGCTAGAGTCATGAGCATAGTTCTTATCATGTGTCAATCTCGGTAAAAAATGAAACAACTTCCCCCTCTCCATTAGGGTCAAGTCCCACGTATAGTATTTGAAGATTCATCTCATCTGCTTGTGTCATTGCATGAAACAAAGCTTGGGGGGAATCACTTCTAGCCTCTGGACTTCATGCTGAAGTTAAGCCACTAGCCTCTTAAGTTGGGGGCTAAGTACCAACAATCCCTGAATAACGCGATGGAAATTTCAAGCATAGTTTTGTATGGTTCAAGTTTGTGTAAAAATGAAACCACCTACCTCAAGCATAGTTTCCTTTGGTTCGAGCTTGTGTAAAAATGAAACCAGGTTCAAGCATAGTTTTGTTTAGTTTTTAAGCTTGTGTAAAAATAAAATCTATCTGAAGCATAGTTTTGTTTTGTTTTAAAGCTTGCGTAAACATGAAAACAATCCTGAGCTTAGTCTTTGTTCTTTCTTGTGCTCATAAATACCTGAGAATGTAACCGAGTAAAATTTTATCAGTTTTTCGGACTCGTAAAGGTTATACAAAAAAGAAACCCCCTGGAGTTCCCTTTAAGCTCTTTTTAGTCTCTCTAAACATGAAAATATTGTCGAGCGATCTTGTTCTTTTCATGCTTGTTAAATTATTTGAAGAAAACATTTGATGGGCGGTAGGTTATCACTTTTTCAGTCTCATCAAACTAATTTACGAAAAAGGAACTGAGAGAGTTCTCTTGAAGTGTTTTTTAGACTCTCTAAACATGAAAAACCCCCGAGTTTTTTGTCTATGGACTCGTTAAACAAACATCGAAAGACCCATATGGGAACGAACCACTCCTTCTTAGGGTTCGTTAAACATAATCTGAGGGACTCATCCGAAGGATGAACTTACATATACAAGCATATGTTATCCTCCTCAATCTTGCGTAAAAAGAAAGAGGTACTCACTAGAAATGGTGGGGGAAAATTGGGAAAGAAGTGTGTTTAAAGATGTATTCTATGTAAGAGTCACTTTTGAACATGACACCCTTTCACTTACTTTGTGTCTAGGTTGGAAAAGTCACTTGTCTCTTGATCATACTCCTTTGTAATATTACCCTTTGGTCTATGATCCTTGTTGTTGAGTCAGTGTTGCCAAGAACATTGTCGTGTTGTCAAAATGTTCAAAGAGATGTTCAACCCAGAAAGCCTTCTATTGAGTTGGCCATTTCTTCAGTCCTTACACCTTCTATTGCATTGGCCATCCCTGAGTCAGTCCTAAATCATTTATTTCTCTTATCTACTTCAAATCTTGTTACTTGTTTCATGTCATTGATGGGGGATACATTAAGGCCCTGCTGTGACGAGTCTTTTCCTGTCGACTTCAACTCATTATACAGGACTTAGACTTAGAAAATAATTGGTACCTTAGAACTTGCATGCCTCAATGGTAGGTTTCATCACTTTCGACAATGGGTTTTCATTATTGACCCTTGATCGGGAGATTCTGTTGAGTGTTCGACTTCAACTCATTAATTCACACTTGTTGGATTGTACTAGTGTACCTTAGGATTCATTGAAATTAATGGCAATTTCCCTTGCACTTTTGAATGGTTCTCATCATTGACCAGTAATCAAGTGGTTTCTACCATGTTTGACTTCAGCACCTATAATTGCATGGTTAGATTCATACTATAGAGTGGTGGAGATGAAGACCCTAAATATTTTCTGACAGATTCAGGTTGTGTTGGAGTATATTTAGTGTATTGTTGCATAGATCCACATTGTATGTCTCGTGGCTATGTTCAAATTTGATTCTTTAACACATAGATCCACAGTGTATTTTTGGTGGCTATGATCAGATTTGAGTCATAATGGTATGGATCCATAGTGAATGTTTGGTGGCCATGACCTATATTACTTGACATGGATCTTCGCATGTCGTAATTTATTCTTTGAGTCATTTGTATTCTGAGTATGGGAATGCCTACCTCAATGATGATATATTATTGTACTGTATTTCCTTGTATGTTGGCAGGTTTCCGACTGACTGTTCCTTGTTCCCTACACACACTCGACAAAGTATTTCAGTTATCACTTTGTTCTAACTTCATACTTTGGGGGCTCTCTGTTACACATTATTTTCTTCATCCCTATGACCATCAATGATATAAACCTATTTGTTGCCTTCAGAAGAGTCAATAGCCTGAATTCCTAAAGAAAGAAGGGAGAAGAACTTTTACTAAGAGAAGAAGTTGTATTTTCCTTTGTAAAAACCCTATTGTTGTAGGAAAATCTCCCTGCGGACAGGTAGATTGCCTCAAAGAGCTAGACCCTAACTCTAAGACAGAAAGTGCTTAACGTGGACACTGACTCCCTTTCAGATCTACACAGACTAATACATGAGAAGGAAGGATGATAGAGGTACCTTTTAATCGACATTTGTCCCTGCACACTCCGAGTCGAGCTCCAAACTCTTTCTCCTCGCTAAGTCCTGTAGACAAACAAAGTATGACCACTTCCTACTCTATTGATATTAGCTTGAAAATAGATCTATCTATTAACGACAAGTTCATGTAAAATCAAACACAAACTATAAAGAAACAGGCCAAGCGTGTCATATTAATGAGAATAACGACAACAGTACTTACAATCGTAGATGTGAATGCGACAGCTTCGTCAAGTCCCCTTCGTCTAACCCTTGCTCGAAATATCCACAACCTGGATGATAGAAGCTTCACTGATCACTCTCCTTTGATTGACTGTGTGTTTCCTATGAGATCATAGGTTTCATGCTAGCAATTCTTCCCCCTTTTCACCATCATAGAGCCTGCTTATATAGGTTAAGAGGAGCTTAACCTCTTGATTTATCTATAGAACAAGTTGAGGAATTCCCTCCTTGGATCAGGGATCTCCTGATGGAACCAAGAATTTGAATGCAACTGCCTTCTAAACTTGAGAGATCCTCCCCTTATTCTCCTCAACGAGCCAACTACTGCCCCAGATTAGGCAACTCTCCCTCAAAAGGGGCATCAGGGCGCTATAGCACTCCCTAGGAAGCTTAAGGGGGGTGCTAGCGCTCCAAGGATGGATAGCGCTCCTTCAGAGGGGTAGACAAGTGTTATAATTCTCCCTGAGACCTTATAGGGGAGCGCCAGTGCTCCTAAGGATGATCTAGGGGAGCGCTCTCTTTCCAAACCTTTGTTTAAGAGCTCCTTTCAGGTGATAAGAGTTCCTTGACTTCAGTTAATCATTCTTCCTCCTCCAAACCAAGTGTCTGAGCTATTATAGATGTCTCCTTGGTGTCGTCATCATGGAAGCATGCTTTGTTTGATTCTTGCGACACTTATGACTGACATGCGACACTTGCGACAGTCGAGAGGATCATGCGACACTTACGACACTTATCAAAGTGACCAATATTGAGGTGTAACAAAATGCCCCCCAAAGTATGAAGTTAGAAGATGCGAACTGATAACTGAAATGATTTGTAGACTTTCAAGCAAGGGTATAGACTCGGAGAACCTGATGAAAGCTGTACACAAACATCCAACAAATATCATGACACATTTCAAAACCCAAGGCAGGCATACCTATGCTTGGGTGATCAATACTTGCAAGATATGGCTGCTATAAAATACACTGTGGATCCATAGTCATATTGATAAGAAGATATAGCCACCGAAGATACAATGTGTATCTATACTCTGATGACTCGAACTGATCGTAGCCATGAAGAATACACTATGGATCTACGAGATGACAATACATAGCCACGAACAATACAAAGTGGATCTATGTAATAGTGTATGTGTTATTTTTCCAATGGAAACTCCTTCGCAACCTGGGCAAAGCATATATCAAAGTGGTCATTCAACCCAGGGTCTTCTTACCAATCCTGATATGGTATGAATCTAACCATGTGAATAGATGTCCTGATGTCGAACATGGAAGAAACCACTTGATTACCGGTCAATGATGTAAACCGTTAACAAGTGTGAGGGAGATCACCATTAATGTCAATGATTCCTAAGGTACTTTAGTACATTCCAATGAATGTGAATAGATGAGTTGAGGTTGAACACCCATGGAATCATCCGATCATAGGTCAATGATGTAAACCTACTGTCGAATGTGAGGAGGCCTGCCATTGAGGCATGCAGGTCCCAAAGTACTAACTAGTTTCTAAGCCTGATTCCCGGATAATGTGTTGAAGTCGACAGGAACAGACTCGTCGAGGGAGGGCCTTGATGTATCCCCCATCAACGATACGAAATGGACATAGAGATGTAATTGGTAGATCAAATGGACATGGAATGACACAGGTTTTGAGGCAAGATATTTGGGATGGTTGACTCTCGAGGTGAATACTTCCCTTGAACACTGAGGCACAACAAAAGAAACATGACATGGACCAAAAATATGCAGTGGATACTGTGACTTGCGTCGGGCGACCCAAAGGACTGAAAGGAACTCAAAGGATTGGCTCAGTGCAGAGGTTCAGTGGATTATGATGCATACAAATGACAAAGTGACGTGTTCAAGGGTGACTCTAAGAATTGCTGAATAATGTTCTCAAGAGACTGCTTGTCTTGCTCCTTTCAATCTTTTCCCCCATCCAGATGGATGAGTACCTCATTTTGATTTAATGAGCTCGAGGAGGATAACACATGCTCGATATAACTCACCTTCGGTAAGTTCCTCTTCCTTTGTTTAAAGAACCAGAATAAGTAAGAGTTCAATCCCGTATGGTTCTGTCGATGTGTGCTTTAACGAGTCCAAGGAAAGAAAACTCGAAGGTTTTTTGGGATTATATATTTTGGAAAAACACTTAAAAGAGAACTCTCTCAGTTTATTTTTCGTATTGTAGTCTAACGAGACCGAAAAAGAGATAAACTATCGCTCGAAAGACGCCCTTTCTAACCTTTTAATGAGTGTGAAAGGAAGCAAGGTCACTCGAAAATCTTTTCATATTTAGAGAGTCTGAAAAGGGTTTAAAGATGACTCCAGGGGGGTTCCTTTTTCGTGTGTTCGTATATCCGTACGGGTCCGAAAAAGAGATAAAATTTTACCTGGTTGCATTCTCATGTATTTACGAGCACGATAAAGAACAAAGACTAAGTTCGGTATGCCCCTAGCTTGAACGCTAGTGGATTGACTCCAAAATGATCATCAAAGGCTAGAGACATGCCCCCCAAGCTTCAATTCATTCACCGACTTTGAGGTTGTCACCAATTTCTGTGCTAGATGGAGAAAAAGGATATAGGTGGATGAAATGAAGGTTCAAAAATGAGACCTAACGAAAGACTCGACTTGACATCTACGAGATCTGGCGAAAGACTCAACTTGAAGGGAGAGGTGATTCTTTCATTTTTTAACGAGCTTGACACAGGAAAAGAACTATGATCAAGGTTCTAGGTTCGATCCCCATATTGTTGTTTCATTTTTTAATGAGCTTGCTACAGAGAGGAAAACTATGCTCAAGGCATCTGTTTCATTTTTTAACGAGCTTTATACAGAGAAGAGAAACTATGCTCGTGACCTATGTTTCATTTTTTAACGAGCTTGCCATAGAGAAGAGAAACTATGCTCATGGAATCTATTTCATTTTTTAACGAGCTTGCCACAAAGAACAAAAACTATGCTCGTGGTTGCTTCTTGATCATGGCTTCCAAGAGGATAATGCTCTGGAAGGGTACCATGTCAAGAGACAAAAATCGGTCATGGCTTCCAAGAGATCTTCGTTGGATGGAAGAGAATCACTCTGGAAGGAACACATGTTGAGGGTTGTGATAGGGGTAAGGAGATCAGGCTCCAATAATCCTACCGAAGAGATCACCATGTCAACGACCGGATCCAAATCATCGAAAATTGAGGTCATGGGAGACAACGCCACATAATTGACATGCGGCGGGGGTGATACTGTCTGCATATAAGAACCACTTAGGGAGGTAACCCGGTCGGGGCTGATGAATGAAAGTTGATCAATAGTCACAATTCCTCCATCGTGAGGGAAAGATATCACATGGAAAAGGGTGGATACAAGAGCTTTCATAGCATAGACATAATCCCGCCCAAGGAGTAAAGTGAAATCCAAGGGGTCTCGGACTACCATGACATCGATAAAGACAGTTTTCCCTCCCAAAGTTACAGGAAACTGAGGAAGGATCCTTAAAGGTTGACTAGTTCTTCTGTTAAAAGATAACAGATTCTGTGTAACTGGTGCAAGCTGCGGACAACCCAAAGCATACCAAGCAACCGAAGACAAAATACTAACGGATGCACGTTATCTATCAGCGTTTGAGGAACGTCCCGACCACGAACCTGTACTGTAATATGGAAAGGAATGTGAGAGGGAAGACGAGGTATAGTTAGCACACCCTAATCAAAAAGGATGGCTTCGGTACTTGGGGGTGGTTTCGCAAGAGAAGGAGGGATGCCCCCCGGCACGGTAGAGTCTGTATTAACAAGAAAAACATGGGTAGTATCAGGTTTACTCTCTATAAGGAGAGTAGGATCGACCGATGATTGGATCGGATCAACCAATGGTGGACTTGGATAGACCACTTTAGCACTCTTCAGAGAAAGAGTGGGAATGACCGAGGAAGCGACTGGATCAGTCACTTTGACATTCCTCAATGGAGGAATGGGATCGACCGATGGTGAAACTGGATCAATCACTTGAGTTTCATTCTCCAAGGGAAGAATGGGGTTGACGGGTGGAAACAGACCGACCGCTTTGGTGTCACTCTTTTGATGAAGAGCGGGGTTGATCGATGACGGAACCGGATCAGCTACTTGGGTTCGTGGTTCAATCTAGGAGGAAACTAGATTGACCACCTGATCAACCGGACTGACCGAGGATGGAACCGGATTCACCAGTCCATCAACCAATGATGGGTCAGAGGAAAGATTGCGATAACCTTTTGGAAGTTTAAGTTTTTCCCAAAGAGAATAAGCCTCGTCCATGCGAGGACAAAGGTGAGAGTAATGATTACCTTTACATAACATGCAAGGGAACTTGACAGTTTTCTTCTTCTTACCAACTTGAACATCACTAGTTGACGGGGTATCATCGACATGACCGACAGAGGACGATGACGTGGAGGACCACATTTCTAAAACATGGGTAAGACCGGGGAAATCCCTCAGAAAGTGGTCACCCTTACAAAGACTGCAAGGGAATTTGGGTTTTGGATTCTTCATTTTAATCTTGTTGACCTCATCAACACTCCCAGTACTATTAATAGTAACTGGTTTCTTAGAGCCAACATCTAATGTTGTTGGGGCCTTGTTCCTTTTCGGGCTCTTCTTCTTCTTCGCTTTCCATTTCTTCTTCTTTTGATCGACCTGGCTACTTGCTTTAGAGATTTCACTAGGAGAAGAAGGAGAAATGGAAGGAGACTTGATGGACAAAGAAGGTGAAAAGTCGACATGAGGTTGATGTGTGGGTGGTGTATTGACATCCAAATTATTAGGTGCAACTGAAACATTGGGAGGATTCGGGATCACCGGAGTGGGGAACAACCAAACTGGTAATCCGATAGTGAGTCCTGGAAGACTCAGTGTGGCAAAATATGGAGGACCAAAGTTTCCAAATGAAGGAAAAGTATAAGGTTCCCCAGGAGGAGGGGTTCCTCCATTGGAACTCCCAGGATTCGATGCCATTATCACTGACTTGACCTAAGGTCCACTAAGTAAAACAAACAACACACGCCAATAATCTAAGAAGCAAACAATCAAACAAACCTTCCTATGATGAAACCACTAGTTGGTGATGAAATCCAACGTCGCGAAATCAAAATAGGAAGGGGCGGGGATAGAGCGGGTGAATTAGTTACATTGGTGACCTGCTTAACAGACTTATGCCTTGGTGCAAGATTCCACGCAATAATTGTGGATTTACCCTCCAAGGAACCCGTGTGAGTTTGACCAACGTCTGTTCCAGGTACAGTGAGACTTCCCTTCACCGTCACCTTGTGTGAGACCCTAAAGATTGTGGCTACTAAGGTCACCAATTCGTAGTCAGCCCCTAGGTGGGTACAGTCGACAGCCCAGTCGGAACGTATGGGCAGGATAACAAGTCTGAAGTCAGTTTGAAAGGCTTCAACTCAACATTGTGGGTATACCTTCCAGTGACCCCCAATATACGATCCGACCACTACAAACAGTTGAACCACGGAGGGATAATCTTCGTAACTCACCCGAATGCGACCTCGTGCATAACCCCTCTGTGAGAGGGGTATCCCAGCAAGACAATATGACAATTGGATTTAACTCTCCCTACCGCAAGACACTAATTTTGTTTGATAGCTTTGGAAATTTATCCTTTCAACCTATTCCAAAGCCCTACACCTTAAACTAATGTAGGTTTGCTAACAAAGATGTAAAAAGTCTGATAAATTTTAGTTAAGCGTTGATTTTAATGGCTTTTGTTTACTCAGAGGGTGTACAAAAGTGAAACTAATGGAATGATGACTCAATTCCCAAAAATATGCATGAAATGTGATAAGCAATCGTTTCTTTTCAATGAATACCTATTTAAGGGAAAGAGGAAGAGTCGTTTTCACTATCAAACACAATCAATTTTGTTCTCAATCAAATCCAATATGATGCTACAACATTTCAGAAATGCAAACTAATCATTAAGATGTACTTTTTTTGTTTGTATGCGATAATCAATTCAATGCAAAATTTATCTTGCCAACTACCCTTTCAGATCTAGGAGATTCGGACAAGAAAACACAAATTTCGCACAAAAAACACACCCTTTTGCAACCAAACAAGACAAAGAAAATAAAAAACGCAAAAGGAAGGAGAAAGAGATTGGATCATATGACCTCAAAGAACCAAATGATAAGAGTTACAGACTTCAAATGTCCTTCACTAGAGTTCCCGCTCAGTCGGATAGGAGAGAATAAAGCAGTGGATCGATTTCAAGCTCTCAACAGCGAAAACTCAAAAATAATGAAGAAGGGAATAAAATCTGAACAAAAAGGTGTTTTCTTCTCAATATGAAGGATGTCATAGGTCAAGGGAAGAAGCATTGACTCACAAGGTGACCCAGCAAGAGAAACACAGAGGTAAAACCCTGAAAAAAGCAATTCTGGAAGGTTTTTGGCCAAAAGAGGGTTGGCGCTCTATTGTCAATGGAAAGGAACGTTATAGCGCTCTGTGTAAGGAACTCAGGGAGCGTTGGTGCTCTGTTAACACAGGGATAGGGTCACCAGGTTCAAAAATCTCCTAAAAGTATCAAAAAATCCAAAAATTGCAGTCCAGTCTCGACAATCAAGCTGAGTGTGATGGGGTAGGGAGTCAATCAGCTCATGAAACCAATCAAAAAGGAGTGAACCAGGTTTGAAACAATCAAGGGGTAAAACAAGGTCTATGAGGAGAAATCAAAACAAGAATTTTTTATTTGAGGACTCCCCAATGGAGTCGCCAGTTTCTGTTGTAGGAAAATCTCCTTGCGGACAGGTAGATTGCCTCAAAGAGCTAGACCCTAACTCTAAGACAGAAAGTGCTTAATGTGGACACTAACTCCCTTTCAGATCTACATAGACTAATACATGAGAAGGAAGGATGATAGAGGTACCTTTTAATCGACGTTTGTCCTTGCACGCTCTAAGTCGAGCTCCAAAATCTTGCTCCTCCCTGAGTCCTGTAGACAAACAAAGTACGACCACTTCCTACTCTATTGATATTAGCTTGAAAACAGATCTATCTATTAACGATAAGTTCATGTAAAATCAGACACAAACTAGAAAGAAACAGGCCAAGCATGTCATATTAATGAGAATAACGACAGCAGTACTTACAATCATAGATGTGAATGCGACAGCTTCGTCAAGTCCCCTTCGTCTAACCCTTGCTCGAAAGATCCACAACCTGGATGATAGCAGCTTCACTGATCACTCTCCTTTGATTGATTGTGTGTTTCCTATGAGATCATAGTTTTCATGCTAGCAATTCTTCCCCCTTTTCACCATCATAGAGCCTACTTATATAGGTTAAGAGGAGCTTAACCTCTTGAGTTATCTTTAGAATAAGTTGAGGAATTCCCTCCTTGGATCAGGGATCTCCTGATGGAACCAAGAATTCGAATGCAAATGCCTTCTAAACTTGAGAGATCCTCCCCTTATTCTCCTCAACGAGCCAACTACTGCCCCAGATTAGGCAACGCTCCCTCAAAATGGGCATCAGGGCGCTATAGCGCTCCCTAGGAAGCTTAAGGGGGGCACCAGCACTCCAAGGATGGATAGCGCTCCTTCAGAGGGGAATACAAGTGTTATAACGTTCCCTGAGACCTTATAGGGGAGCGCTAGCACTCCTAAGGCTGATCTAGGGGAGCGCTCTCTTTCCAAACCTTTGTTTAAGAGATCCTTTCAGGTGATAAGAGTTCCTTGACTTCAATTAATCATTATTCCTCCTCCAAACCAAGTGTCTAAGCTATTATAGATGTCTCCTTGGTGTCGTCATCATGGCAGCATGCTTTGTTTGATGCTTGCAACACTTATGAATGACATGCAACACTTGCGACAGTCGAGAGGATCATGCGACACTTACGACACTTATCAAAGTGAGAAATATTGAGGTGTAACACCTATTAAGGAGTATTTTTGTAGGTTGCTCTTTACATGTGGAAATTCTTGATTTCCACAGGCTATACTAAATCTAGGATGTGGAGTTTTCACAGACTGCACTATAGCTAGGGTGCGGAAATTCCTCATTTCCGCAGGCTGCACTATAGCTAGGGTGCGGAAATTCCTGTACGTGAGAAAAACAAGTGTCTTCTCGATGCTTCTAGAAGGAGAATCTTATATGGTGAGGTGGCCTCCAAACAGTTTGGATCTTACTCTCTTTCATGATTTAGTGGGATCATCCTAACCTCCTCACCTTATCCTCTTCAACTTATAAAAGGAGAGGAACTCTCGTGGATAAAGTTAGCTTGAGTTTGGCTTGAGATTATTATCTTGGTTAGAGTGGCTTTGAGCTTTGCTTTTTCAAGATAGATTGTAAGAAACTATTAGATCCATGGTCTCAGAATCCTTGGAGAAAGAAGTGTGTGGGAAGCAAGGAACTATTGGAAGTAGCCTGACAACATCAAGGCATCTGGTTGTATCTTTCTTCAACATTCTTTAATACAGATATACTTTTCTTTCCTATATGAATGGTATTTTTCCATATTGTATGATTCCTTGATCACGTACATAGTTTCATATCAAATAGACTTTGTTATTCTTGTATTTGTTGGCTTGTGCTTATTTACAGATATCTCTCATAAAACTCGTGATGAAGCTCGGATTGCATTGACAAAGTCGGATCTTCAATATTTAAAATGTATGTTCTAGATCCATTTCTCATTTGATAATTGAAATCTAAGGAAAGAGTAGTGTACTGTCTTGTTTTGTTCTAGTTTCGTAGTGAAGCTAAGGGGATTGAGTTGTGTCAGCACTTAAAAATTAGCCCGATAACAAGGGATCAAAACTAATCCTCCATCGTTTCATCATGAGTCTACCGCCGTATATAGTCCATATCTGCTCCAAGATAGATGTGGAGTCTTCTGGAGATTTAAAACTGAAACAAAGCCAACCTTGAGTCAAATAGGTGATCTCTGAAGCATATGTCAAGAGTGGCTTCCATTTGTTATTTACCCACTCTAAGAGGTTAGTTTGGCATAGGTGTTTTTAAGAAAATATGCCCACTAAGGCACAGAGGCTTAGTGAGACCGAATCTGCAAGTCTCGTGTCATGGCCAAGGACCATTTTCCTCTTAGACTTTTTTGAACACCAGGGTCTATGATGTGATGTAGGTCTGCCAATATGTGAAGATCTAGGTGAGCTCTTATGCAGATGTGATCCTCCAGTTATTTGCTAATATGAATGGATATTAACCCCACAGGAGGAGGAAAAAAGGAGAGAATCAGTCGAGGTATGTCAAGAGGAGGTACTAGGGATGCTAGCTAGGGAGAGGATCTGAGAAAAAATCGAGGAGGGTAGTTAGAAGGACAGGAAAGTCGAGGTTGGTGGGTGTGAGTGAAGCTCAGTTTGAGAGGAAAAGGGAGGGTGAAGAGGATAGGAGGGTGGGGCTAGTGTGGAAGTCGATGGAGGGGATGGAGAGAAAGTGTTTGAATGAATAATTTTAGCAAGCTCATCAGTGGAGGGCAAGAGGCCCTCACTATTCCAGAGGGCCTCGTCAGCAGCACCCATGAGTGCGTTGACATCCCTCTCCATCAGTGTGATAAACAAGGACAGATAGTGTCTCCCTTGTCATGAAGTGGTAAAAGGTAGACATAGTGTAGAGGTTTTGAAGTTTGGGGATAAGGTTGGAAGAGCATAACAAAAAGAGATTAAATCGAAGTAACTGAGTGAGGTATAGGGTCAGAGGTAATTCAGTAGATAGGAGATGTCCAGAAACTCAGAGTAGTCTATCCAAAAAGTGTAAGAGCATAGCTATTGTTAAAGTGCGGATAATGCAACAGGTTAGACGTGTTGGATCAGAGAGGTCTGAGGCTAGCTAGGCCACATAAAGATAGGTTAAGAGGAGTTGTGATTGAAAAGGCTGGATCAATCATGGTCGTCGAGATATGATCAGGATAGATCATGGTCGCCCGAGGTACTTTCAGATTTCTCCATTGTATCAGGGTATAGTTTTAGGGTTTTCCCAACTCCATTTCGCCACTATTTTTTCCATTTCACCATCACTTAGCATTCACCTTCATACGCCTCTTAAAAGTGAAGTGTTAAGGGGTAGGTGATTATCAGAAGAAAAATGACTAGGTGAAATAGTTAGATTAGTCATTGGGATACTTTATTATATATTTATCTCTCCTTAGTTGTTAGATAACATGACACAACTATCCATTACATATTAGGTACAACATGACACAACTATCCATTACATATTAGGTACAACATGACACAACTATCCATTATATATTAGGTAAGGGTTTTTAATAATTCAAATAAATGGAAAGGATATACCCCTTATGTAGAGCAACAATGATAGAAAAATAGAATAAAGTCTACTCTATTTTTTGTTAGGCATGGGCTATATTAAGAAATATATTTTGTTGTGTAGGTCGAGTTATTTAAGGAAACGTACATGCTATATTATAAAATAAATTGCTTAGATTAAGTTATAGAGGGCAATAATTTGTATAGGTTATTATTTACATTTGGTGGAAGATAAAATTATACCTTATTTTCACAAAGCTTTGGGTTTAGCTTATATGTGTGAGAGTTAGATAAATGAAAATTTAGATAAGTTATGTGAATAATAAAAATTCTTCAAAATATATTTTTCTTAATTATAAATGTCAATTATATTTTATTCAATTTTAGTAGAATGAAAGGTTCGTCCATTTAATATGGAAATAAAGTCTTGAAATGAAGGTATTACTAGGTAGTTTGGAGTATGTGTTCATTCAATTAAGACATATAAGATATTTGTTCTTACCTTATATCTAAATATATATTCCGAGCTTTCCTTCAATAAAGATTTTCAAACTTTACCTTATCAAAGGAAAATAAATCAATGAGATATAATGATGACAGTGTCATGAAAAAATTCATAAATTCCTAACACTACTAATTATAACCCTCTTGCTTCTTGTTGTTAATAAAACCAATTTTAACACTAATAATGGTGTTATTCCTTTCCCAATATTATAGTAGTGAGAAGAGGTTGACTTTCCTTGAGTTATGATGCAGGATCATCTCTCCATGTCAGCAGCCAGCCAGCCAGCCACGTCAGCGTGCATGCATTCATACGCTAAAAGAGAGGCGTAGTCCTCATTTAAATTTGAAATGAATGTAATTAAATATCTTAGGCTGGTGAGCCATAGCAGCCATGCCTTTATGCAGGCATTAGATAGGATCGGCTTTAATGCAAGATCGGCTGAGATCTAGATCCAGATGTTGGACTAGACAGCCATTTAATGTAATTTAATAGGGTAGGTAAATCCTGGAGGGAAGCACTCGATGAGCACCTCAGGTAAAAGAGATTTTCAGATATCATTTTGAGTTAGATAGAGGAGGATGATTGTAGAGGAGTTGTAGAGCCGAGGAGAGATCGAGAACACCTTTGTAAAATACAGGCATTTTCCATTGTTAATATAACATAGCAGTTTTTCCTGCATTGATTATGTGTTGAATGGATGTCTGTGTGTGTTCTCTATGTATGTTGTGAATGTATGTTATGTTGATGCATTCTGCAGGAGTTCGTTTGATTTCAGGTTGAAGGTCTTTGAGGCTTCATACCAGGAGGGTGTGACAGAACGCTGAGAGTTCTGAGAGCCGTGCACAGGGGATGCACTTCTGATCTCTGCGGGGTTAGATAAATACGTGCTCAAGGCACAGGAGATGAAGTCAACAACTCAGAGGAAGAAGACCTGTGAGGTTACTGAACACCTCAGGAGGAAAGGCTGTGTAGCTGAAACACAGTTGCAGACAGAACTTTTTTGTAAGTTCTGTGGAGCTCTGCCAGGTGGGCATTGAGCATATGCACAGTGGTGCTGAAGAAGAACTCTACTGAGAGTTCAGAGAAGACCAGAATCACTGAGGATTCTGAGAGGCTCTGCCAAGTGGGAATTGAGCAGGTGCAAAGGGTGCACAGAGGGAACCCATAACTACTGAACGTTCTATGGAGAAGATACTCCGCCAGGAGGGCATCGAGGAAGCGTGCAGATAGGCACCGAAGAGAAGAGAACTCTCTTGAGTTCTGCCAATTGAAGGAAGAGTCCACTGAAGGATCTTCACTGGGTTGCTGAATACCCAGAAGTACTCAAGAAGAGGCTTGAGTAGAAGGATAGCCAGGAGGGCATCCATTTCATTCTCCATCTGTGGGAGAAGAAGGACAAAATCCCCCGAGGGGCCTGAGTGTTTGAGAAAGCTCAAAAGAGATAGCACGGTGGTGCGCAAAGACTCTGCAGGAGCACAGACGTCGAAATACTCTAAGGATTCGAGAGTAATAACTCAGGAGGAGTCCACTTTTTTATACGCATGGTGAAACTCAAGGTTCGAGAGCTTATTGGAGAAGGAAACCAATACAGAGGCCTTGGAGAAATCAAAATTCTTCCAAGTGCTGAGAAGAGAGTGCAGGAGCTCAGGAGGGGCAGCACCAGCCATTCGATCAGGTAGGAGAGAAGAGATTTGGACCGTCGAAGGTTCACGTCCAGGAAGGCATTAGAAGAAGTGCGCGAAAGAGGAGAGTGACAGCTGTTGGATCTCACACTAAAAACCCGTCAACCGTTGGATCGGGGAAAGCTGCGCAGAGGTTAAGAGCAGGAGTAGACGCGTGGGAAGCTCAGGAGGAGCCTGCAGGAGGAGGAGACCGACAGCCATCGGATCTCATATAGAAATCTCGTCAACCGTTGGATCAGGAGGAGTTGCGCGGAGTTTAACCTCTAGAGGAGGAGCGCACGAGGAGGATTTATCGGAGCCTTCAGATCTTGGATCAGATCACCGACAGCTGTTGGATTTGCAGGAGTTGTGCGGGAGTTAACCCCATGAACGGGAGGAGAGGAGTCCCGAAAGGCATCGGGATATCGGCCATCATGAAATCGGAGTTCTTGAGGTTGTGTGAATCGGGACATCGACAACCGCGAAATCCCAACGAGATCTGGATCGTCCGTTAGCGAGGACACATGGCGGAGATCAAGCGCCATCGACGTTTTGGCGCATCGGGAAATTGGAATTCCCATGGATAAGGCATCGGATAAATCCCAGGAGAAACCCCGACACAGAATCTGGACCGTCCGTCTGAGGAGGGGTACGTGTCACACGATCGTCCATTCCGGAGATCCGAGGCACCAGGCATCGGGACTTGTAGGTCTCGAAACGACGACAAGATCTGAACCATTCGTTTGGAGAACGCGTGTCAGAGGATCCCAAGGATTCGAGAATCGACATATCGGAGTTCTCAAGGTCGAGGGAACCAGGGCATCGGAAGTTCTGAAATCCTGACGAGATCGGGATCATCCATTGGATGGATGCGTGGCAATCATCTAGCGCCATCGGAGTTGAAGCCATCGGGATATCGGGAATCCCGGGAACAACTGATTTGAGCACTTCGAAATCGCGAAACGCAAAACCCCGATGAGTGGGGGCCAGCTGTCATCACAGCAGAAAAGGAGGACAGAGGCATAGTGGAGGCCAGCTGTCAGCGATCCGAAGGAAGTCGAGAATCGGGAATCCCGGGAACAAGATTTTTGTGCATTGCAGAATCGCGATACGCGATTTCCCGATCGTGACGAAGGTGGACCCCAGAGGAGTCGGGGAGGAGGACAGGTGGCATTCCACATCGACTATCGGGATATCAGAGAATCCAGGAGCAAGGAGTTCGTGCATATCGAACTCGCGAACCCCGTAGCCCCGACGGGGTAAGGTTGTGGTCACGGGAGTTTTTCATATGAGCGGGGGCTGAGCGAAAGGGCTAGCGCATAAAGGAGCATATTGCAAATCGGAGAATCACGAGTCCCGAGGACTTGTGCATCATGAAAATGAAAATGCCGAAACCTCGATGGAGAATATGGTTGCTGTCATATGCGAGCAGGTCACATGGACCAGAGCGTAGCCAGACGGGGCTAGGCGAACAGGACGTGCATCGAGATATCGGGGATCGGCATATCGGGGTTTCCGTGGACGCGGAAACTTTTCATTTCGAAACCGCGAACCCTGAAACCCTGACGGGAGGCTTGACTCCGGTCACATGGAGACAGGTCACATGGACCATGCCCTAGCCAGGAGGGCTAGCACATAAAGGGGCGCATCGGGTTTTGAGGATTGAACTCCCGATAGGAAAGTGAGGCCACGGTCGCGGAGGCGTGGTCATATGCGACAGGAGCTAAGCTCAGGAGGGCTCACGTGTGAAAAGAGCTCATCGCAAATCGGGGATTGGAGAGGCGAGTATTTCTCAACAGCAAGAACCGTTAAACCCAAAACCCCGATACAGAGTCGGGGATAACCACGGTTCAAGTGATGAAGGCCAAGGAAGGTAAAGAAGGACCTGTGGATCGGGTAATTGAGCAGAGATTCCTCTCAGGAATCTAAGGAGCCACTTTGTCTCAGAAGCAGAAAAGGGATAAGATCGATCCTGTGAGAAGGAGGTCAGGTGGAGAGACCCTACAGGGTGATAGGTCGGACCTCTAATACATCAAGTGGTATCAGAGCTAGTTCTTGTCTGTATATTTCAGGCAGGAAGAGAGGCAGAAGGAGGAAAGCACTTTGATACACGTCAAGTGGTATCAGAGCCCGGATTATGTTTGTATATTGCAGACAAAGGAGCAGGAAGAAGACAGAGCGCTGGAAGACTCTGTGACGATTGTTTACAGGTAGGCAGCAATCGAGAAGACAGTCAGGGAGACTGTAAGAGGATGAAGCTGGAACACTTAGGGATGCAGAGTGACAGTAGCATATTTTTCAGGGAGGCAGATAGACACAGCACCATGGTTACTGAAGACCATAGGTATGCTAGGAGGAAGAAGAGCAAGGCATAAAAGCTTGCCGAATGGGATAAAGAAAGGACTAGAGAGATCTATGAATTAAAGGCAGACATAGAGAAGCTCGAACTGCGGATGCGGCAGGATAGGAGGAGGAGACGGATGTGCGAATTGCCCATGAAGAAGGCGAAAGCGAAATGGCCAGTCAGGGAGCTGATGGCTAAAAGACAACGCAGGCTATTGAAAAAATGGTTGAGGTATGCTGAAAACCTCAAGGCCACAGAGGAAAGGATGATTTATCACTGTTGGCCAAAGACTGGGAGAGGTCTCGATGATTGGGATGATGAAGAGGACAAATTGGGATCGGCTGAGGATATCAAGCACTGCCAGGAGGGAAGACAATAAGAAATTCCAGTTTTCCAGGAGGGCAACGAGTTGAGATCAACTGATGATCTCAAGGATTGTCAGGAGGACATCTAGGGAATTTCACATTGTCAGTTGGGCAATGATGAAAGGAGATCGTTGAGGGATCTCGAAGACTGCCAGGAGGGCAGCGGAAGCATCGAAGACTACCAGGAGGGCAGAGATGAAAATGCGAGGCCATCTGAAGGTCTCATGGGCTCGATGAAGAGTTCAATTCAGCAAGGAGTGCTGATGAATATGGGATCGGTTGATCTCATAGTCTGCCAGGGAAGCAGCGGAAGCATCCCATACTGCCAGGTGGGCAGGGATGAGCAGATGAGACTATCTGTGGGTCTCATAAACTCAGAAGTGAGTTGGATTCAGCCAAGGGAGCTGACAGAGCCAGTGAGCTCAAAGGTGAATTTGGACCAGCAGGTGCAGCTGACAGAGGTGGAGGGTCAGGATGATCTTCTGATGATTGGGGGAATTGGGATATTCCTACCATGTGCCCAGGAGGAGGCGAAAGTCTATGTTGCAGGTGCAGCAACAGCAGAAGAATAGTCATCAGAGACTGTCAAGAAAATATTGGAGGAGACTTTGGAAGTTGCCCAAGTAGAAGAGGATGATGAGCATTCTGAGGAATGGCTCGATATTTTCAGCAATGCAGCTGAAGAGACTGCAATATGGGAGGTTGCAGAAACAGAGGAAGAAGAAGCAGACAACATTTTCTTTGCTGATCTGTGGGATCAGATAGAAGATTTGGAAGAAAGGGTGAGAGTGCAGGGAAGGCACATCCAACAGGTGAAGTTGGAAATAGATGAAGATGGCATGGGAGATCATGATGATCTGCCCAATGGCTAAACATTTTTGCAGCTGAGGAGACTGCATGAGCAGAACCATCCATGGGAGCAGCTAGATGCAGTGATCGAGGAAATTAGGAGGCTGATGGTAAAGTCAGCAGAAACTGCCAGCGAGGAGAGGCTGAGAAGGAAGGAAGCAGTAGCAACATCAGTAGCGCAGAAGCAGCAGCAACAGAATGGAGCAGATGGGAAGCTCCAAATATTCATTTGGGATCCAGGAGTATTTCCAACAGCTTATAGGGGAAGCGCATGAGTAGGAGCTCATAATTTTGCAGCTGAGGAGTTTGATGCAGGAGCATCTCTCCACGTCAGCAGCCATCCATCCAGCCACGTCAGCGCGCATGCATTCATACGCTAAAAGAGAGGTGCAGTCCTCATTTAAATTTGAAATGAATGTAATTAGATGTCTTAGGATGGTGAGCCATAGAAGTCGTTCCTTTGTGCAGGCATTAGATAGGATCGGCTTTAATGCAAGATCGGTTGAGATCTAGATCCAGATGCTAGACTAGACATCCATTTAATGTAATTTAGTAGGGTAGGTAAATCCTGGAGGGAAGCACTCGATGAGCACCTCAGGTAAAAGAGATTTTCATATCTCATTTTGAGTTAGATAGAGGAGGATTATTGTAGAGGAGTTGTAGAGCCGAGGAGAGCTCGAGAACACCTTTGTAAAATACAGGCATTTGCCATTGTTAATATAACATAGCAGTTTTTCCTGCATTGATTCTGTGTTGAATGGATGTCTGTGTGTGTTCTCTATGTATGATGTGAATGTATGTTATGTTGATGCATTCTGCAGGAGTTCGTTTGATTTTAGGTTGAAGGTCTTTGAGGCTTCATACCAGGAGGGTGTGACAGAACGCTGAGAGTTCTGAGAGCCGTGCATAGGGGATGCACTTCTGATCTCTGCGGGGTCAGACAAAGACGTGCTCAAGGCACAGGAGCTGAAGTCAACAACTCAGAGGAAGAAGACCTGTGAGGTTACTGAACACCTTAGGAGGCATGGCTGTGTAGCTGAAACACAGTTGCAGACAGAAATTTGTTGTAAGTTTTGTGGAGCTCTGCCAGGTGGGCATTGAGCATATGCACAGTGGTGCTGAAGAAGAACTCTGCTGAGAGTTCGGAGAAGACCAGAATCATTGAGGATTCTGAGAGGCTCTGCCAACTGGGCATTGAGCAAGTGCAAAGGGTGCACAGAGGGAACCCAGAACTACTGAACGTTCTGTGGAGAAGATACTCCACCAGGAGGGCGTCGAGGAAGCATGCAGATAGGCACCGAAGAGAAGAGAACTCTCTTGAGTTCTGCCAGTTGAAGGAAGAGTCCACTGAAGGATCTTCACTAGGTTGTTGAATACCCAGAAGTACTCAAGAAGAGGCTTGAGCAGAAGGATATCCAGGAGGGCATCCATTTCATTCTCCATCTGCGGGAGAAGAAGGACAAAATCCCCCGAGGGGCCTGAGTGTTTGAGAAAGCTCAGAACAGATAGCACGATGGTGTGCAAAGACTCTGCAGGAGCGCAAACGTCGAAATACTCTAAGGATTCGAGAGTAAGAACTCAGGAGGAGTCCACATTTTTATACACGTGGTGAAACTCAAGGTTCGGGAGCTCATTGGAGAACGAAACCAATACAGAGGCCTTGGAGAAATTAGAATTCTTCCAAGTGCTGAGAAGAGAGTGCAGGAGCTCAGGAGGGGAAGCACCAGCCGTCCAATCAGGCAGGAGAGAATAGATATGGACCGTCGAAGGTTCACGTCCAGGAAGGCGTTAGAAGAAGCGCGCGGAAGAGGAGAGTGACAGCCGTCGGATCTCACACTAAAAACCCGTCAGCCGTTGGATCGGGGAAAGTTGCACAGAGGTTAAGCGCAGGAGTAGACACGCGAGAAGCTTAGGAGGAGCCTGCAGGAGGAGGAGACCGACAGCCATCGGATCTCATATAGAAATCCCGTCAACCATTGGATTGGGAGGATTTGCATGGAGTTTAACCTCTGGAGGAGGAGCGCACGAGGAGGATTTATCAGAGCCGTCAGATCTTGGATCAGATCACCGACAACCGTTGGATCTGTAGGAGTTGCACGGGAGTTAACCCCGTGAACAGGAGGAGAGGAGTCCCGACAGGCATCGGGATATCGGCCATCAGGAAATCAGAGTTCTCAAGGTCGTGTGAATCGGGACATCGACAACCGCGAAATCCCGACGAGATCTAGACCGTCCGTTAGCGAGGACACATGGCGCAGATCAAGCGCCATCGGTGTTTTGGCGCATCGGGAAATCGGCATTCCCATTGACAAGGCATCGGAGAAATCCCAGGAGAAACCCCGACACAGAATCCAGACCGTCCGTCTGAGGAGGGATACGTGTCACGCGATCATCCGTTCCGGAGATCCAAGGCACCAGGCATCGGGACTTGTAGGTCTTGAAACGACGACAAGATCTGAACCGTTTGTTTGGAGGACGCGTGTCAGAGGATCCCGAGGAGTCAGGAATCGGCATATCGGAGTTCTCAAGGTCGAGGGAACCAGGGCATCAGAAGTTCCGAAATCCTGACGAGATCGGGATCGTCCGTTGGAGGGACGCATGGAAATCATCTAGCGCCATCGGAGTTGAAGCCATAGGGATATCGGGAATCCCAGGAACAAGTGATTTGAGCACTTCGAAATCGTGAAACGCAAAACCCCGATGAGTGGGGGCCAGCTGTCATCATAGCAGAAAAGGAGGACAGAGGCGTAGTGGAGGCCAGCTGTCAGCGATCCGAAGGAAGTCGAGAATCGGGATATCGGGAATCCCAGGAACAAGAGTTTTGTGCATTGCAGAATCGCGATACGCGATTTCCCGATCGTGACGAAGGTGGACCCCAGAGGAGTCGGGGAGGAGGACAGGTGGCATTCCACATTGGCTATCGGGATATCGGAGATTCCGAGAGCAAGGAGTTCGTGCATCTCGAACTCGCGAACCCCGTAGCCCCGACGGGGTAAGGTTGTGGTCACGGGAGTTGGTCATATGAGCGGGGGATGAGCGGAAGGGCTAGCACATAAAGGAGCATATCGCGAATCAGAGAATCATGAGTCCCAGGGACTTGTGCATCGTGACATTGAAAACGCCAAAACCCCGATGGAGAATATGGTTGCGGTCATATGCGAGCAGGTCACATGGACCAGAGCGTAGCTAGACGGGGCTAGACGAACAGGATGTGCATCGGGATATCGGGGATCGGCATATCGGGGTTTCCGTGGATGGGGAAACTTTGCATTTTGAAACCGCGAACCCCAAAACCTTGACGGGAGGCTTGACTGCGGTCACACGGAGACAGGTCACATGGACCATGCCCTAGCCAGGAGGGTTAGCGCATAAAGGGGCGCATCGGGTTTTGAGGATTGAACTCCCGATAGGAAAGTGAGGCCACGGTCGTGGAGGCGTGGTCGTATGCGACAGGAGCTAAGCTTTGGAGGGCTCGCGCGTGAAAAGAGCTCATCACAAATCGGGGATTGGAGAGGCGAGGAGTTCTCAATAGCGAGAACCGCGAAACCCAGAACCCCGATACAGAGTCGGGGATAACCACGGTCAAGTGATGAAGGCCGAGGAAGGTAAAGGACCTGTGTATCAGGTAATTGAGCAGAGATTCCTCTCGGGAATCTAAGGAGATGCTTCAGCTCAGAAGCAGAAAAGGGATAAGATCGATCCTGTGAGAAGGAGGTAAGGTGGAGAGACCCTGCGAGGTGATAGGTCGGACCTTTACTGCATCAAGTTACATGGTGATAAGGTTCTTGATTTCTTGAGTGATTTGTAATTTGGATTATATAATTGACCAAGTCAGGGAAGTCAAACTCAAAGGTCAAAGACGTAATCATATGAAGTAAATCATTGACATGAAGTTGAAAACACTACGAGTGTTTGTTAGAAGAGTGTAAGAAGAAAACCAATGATGCATGAGACACAATGAGAATATAAAGAGTAAGAATTGATAAGGCAATGTTGTGAAAGTTGTAGGATTGGATGCGATGAACTTAAGAACATGGAAGACAACTTGGAGAATCTAATGGATGTTAAAGATAGATGTGGAATTTGAAAATACCCATTAATGTTGTCATGGACCTATAAAGGGTAGGATTCTTAAGGAATGTATGTAGAACCTACAATAGGGTTGTGAACAAGTCAAATCACTACATGCAAGGATATCTAGATCCACAATGAAATCCCATACAAAAGACACACAAATATTCCAAAATGCATCATGCCACATACGATATAATGATGTTTTTGAAAAATTGTAAACTAAGTGAATGTAAAAATCCTCAACCACATATGCATAGCCAATATTTTTTGTAAAGACTTGTTTAAAAACATGAATAATAGGAATTTGAATCATTTTAGTATTTGGGTAAGCCAAATTAAATAGGATTCTTCAACAACATAAAGGAATTTTATTTTCCTTTGTATTTTCCTATTGTATTCCATATTATGTTAATTGTATACACGTTTGTAAATCATGACTACATAATAGATTGTGTGAAATTGATGGAGTGGAATTGTGTTCTTGATTTTAATAGTCCCAACATTTCGATCCATATTATTGGATCATCCACAAGCAGTTTTGAAGATCAAGTGATAAAGATTCCAAATTCCATCATAAATAAAAAAATATTTGGAGTCTTATTTCTTACAACATATGTTGGCTATTAAAAAACCTCATTTCTTACAACATAAATTACTAATTCCCCTCATCATATAGTTATATTGTTCATTATGACAAAGGTGTAATACAAGCTTATGGGTTTCACTTAATTTTGTTCCTTCATCTCTATTAAGACTTTCCAGGTTGATTTCAATTTCCACTTTCTCTTGTAATTTCATCTTATTATGGTGTTCCACTTTAGCTATGATCATGGATTTCTCCAAATGAATTTGGTGGCTTGTTTTATGAGAATGCTTAGCCAAGGATGGATTTATAAATCTCTCATGCCTTAGATCCACACAATGTTCTGTAAACTTGGCTCCATGGATTTGCATGTCTCTCCTATATTAAATTTACCACATGATCAAGGGATGGAATATACCCCTTTATAAGAACCTAGTTTGGTTGGATCTTGGATCCTATATGGAATCCACCATATTTTGGATGGTGTTGGGAGGGGAGAAGGTGAAACTAATGTCTTTTCTTATCAAGATTTTTGCTATTTTGTCTCCATTTCCTTTTATATAAGGTAAGGAAATATTCCTCCCATCCATGGCCTCTTCTTCTTGTTTTATTCTTACATGAGGTCCTTTATATTTCAAAGTAATCCTATTGAATTGTTTGCTTCCATAGCCATTCTCCTTAAATACCTTTCATAGGTGTTCAATATCCTTCTCTAGGTGTTCTTTATTGGAGATCATTAATGCTTGGGTCACTAAAGTGTTGATTACACCAAAATATTGAGGAGGGAAGTGGTGAGAGTTTGCATGTAGACACCTAAATGTGTGCATATTTTTATGATAAACCTGGTGATAAATCAAACCATCATTTTTATTGGATATCAGAACATCAAGGAAAGGTATGTTATTATTGTTCTCAAATTCCATGGTGAATTTGATGTTTTCATTTTGATTATTGAGGCAAGTTAATAACCTATCAAGATTCTCTTTCCCGTGTTTCCAAACCACACCAGTATCATCCACAAATTGTTTTCATCGCTTTGGGTTAAGTGGAAATGAATTCAAGGTATGTTTCTAAATTTTCTCCATGTATAGATTAGCAACCATAGGGGAAACAATAGAATCCATTTCCATACCTTCTACCTGTTCATAAAAATCTCCTCGAAATATGAAACAAGTGGATCTTAGACATACCTCTACCAACTTTGTTGTGTTCTTATCTGTTAACTCTTTGATAGTTTCAATCACCTCGGTAATAAGAATTTTAGTATGCAGTGAAAACACATCAAAACTAACAAAAATATTCTCCTCATTCATATTTTCATCTTTGTTCACCCAGACTGTTGAGTTTTTAATAAGGAGCTTGTATTTCCCACTAGCATTTTGAGTTTATTCACCAAGAATTTAGGTAGTTTGTCTGTCGGGGAGTTGACCGTATTTACTATCGGTCAAAGAGGTTTTCCTTCTTTATGTATCTTGGGTAATCCATAAATGAGTGGTTTAGTGGAATCCTTAGGAATGTGTTTCTTCTTTGTATCTATCCAAGGTTGAGTTTTTTTATATCTTTGGTTACCTCTTTCGTGACCTTTTTGTTTGAATCACCATTCATTTTCTTGTAGCTAATGCATGATAGATGTTCATGCATCTTCTTTTCATAGTGTTATGTATTCATGATCACCATGGAATTACCCTTATCATCTTTCAACACTTTGATATTCTTGTTCTTCCTAAGATTTCTGAGCACAATGGTTTCTTCTTGTCTAATATTCCTCCTTTCCATCATGGTTCTTCTGATGGTCACAATGCAATCCTTTCTAATCTCCTCCACTGCATATTTTGGTAGGTCCTTTATTGATGCCACTATGTTGTAGATTAGATATTTTATTGGCACTCTTCTATGGGAGACTACAAAATTGAGACCATATTATAATATGCTTTGGGTGGTTGTACCAATAGTTTGATCAGACAAATTAACCACATTATTTTTCCTATGATTCAACATGTTTGTCTTGTGTTGAGCCTTTTTAATAAGTCAAATTTCTTGTTCTATTTCTTAATGGTGTCTTTGTGTTTGATATCACATTTCATTCAAATTTTTGAGTCTATGCTCTCCCAAAGGTTCTGTTAGCAACATTTCTTGTATAGGGGTGTTTTCCTCTCCAATTTTAGGCCTCTGGTGTAAACGCATAGAAGTGGGGTTTTGAAAACCGGTCTGATGAGTTTTATTCAAAGGCTGCAGCCATAAGCATCGAGCGCATCTCACAGAAGAAGTCCATTTCGGGCTTAAATCAAGCGAGCGAGCAGTCTGATTTCAACGACAAGGATCAAGCGACGAAGCAGATCAATGTTCATCGGGGTTTCAAGGCTACCAAGTTACCTGATATATAGCGTCAGAGAAAGTGCCTATATTTCAAGACTAAATCTAGGTCGTCTGATCCAGTGACGCATGGCACAAGATCTAGTCAAGTCGGCATATCGGCATTTGGGAGTTCGAGGGGTAAAATTCCCTCGTCATCTCACATCTTGAAACCCTGAACCCTGAAATGCCAATAAGCGCCTTTGAAGCTAAGCCTATGGTCCTAGCACCCAGTCACGTCAAGCAAGCCTGGTAATGGAGGCAGCCCTCTCCTAACATCAAATACCATCTCGACCGTCCATCTGAAGGACACACGGTGCAATAGCTGAGCCACGAGTGGGGCCCTTCGGGACTTTCATGATGAAAGTGCTAAGGTCATCTCAATCGTTCATCCATCAGCGAGGCTCAGGCACATTTAATTTAAAGAGGGCGTAGATCTGGACGGTCGTGATCTAGGCACTCAAATTCACGGACGAAGTCCAATTCCACACCCCCTCCATCATTCTGCCTTTAACGAGAAGGGGTGGGGTCCAGAATCGGAGATAATGTATGAGCGCATCTTGACGGCCCAAGTCTCGACGCTTAGATCTACGGTCTGTATTGAATTCCAGACCCCCCCATCGGTTCTGCCTTTAATGGAGGGGGGGGGGGGTCCGGAATGGAATTTCACTCTAGCGGGGCCCCCTTCCTGTCGTGTCATTTTCTAAGTCGTCCTCCTCGTTGCCACCTGTTCTCCACCTACCGCCACCCTCTTCCCCCGTCATCTGTCCAACTTCCCTCTTTCCATCCACATGGCCCCTCCTTAGCTCATCACCCTCTCGCCTCCTGCCATGTGTCCCTCTCACTCCCAGTCACCTCCACCTGTATGATCATTCCTTTTACTCTGTGTCCACCTGTACCCCCACACTCCACACACCTTCCTCCTATTTCCTTTTCAGACCGCGTGGCATTCCTCAGCTTATGTGACCGCTCTCATTTCCTCTCCATCGCCTCCACCGTGTTGACGCCATCGCTCCCATCATACCCTTTTTCACATCCACCATAGGGGTCCCTCGCAGTAGTCCAGCGAAGTAGCATCCAAAGAGAGACCGTTCAGTTGATCCAGGTGGCACCATTAGGAGACCTCCACATCCCAGAAGGTAGGGTTGACCGAGGTTGTCCCCAGTCCCAAGAAAGTAGTTATTGTGGTTGTTTCTGGTGGTTGGGCATCATCTCCACCATAAAAAGAAACTCCAGCAAAGGACTAAATCTGGTCGATTCATCTGCAGCAGGACAGTCCGAAATCTGATAGTGTCTGTCTTGGGTGCACGATCGGCCAGAGTCTGCATGCGCAGACTATCAGAAGACATGCAGACACAATGTTTTTAATGCAGCATCTTGTTTTTTCTGATGTTGTTGTTTTGAGTATATGTAGTCGTTTTCGCCATTTTTGTAGGCATCGATGGTAGAGCGAAGCTTCCGATTGTAAAGTTTTAACACACTCTAGTTCTCTGGTTATGCATCATCATGTGCGATTTCTTGTTTTATTACAGACAATCTTTCTTACTCCATCTAATTTTCATCTTATGCTGAGAGAGTTCGTGAGCGACTGATTCATGTGAATTATTGCAATCATGTTATGATAAAGGATTTATTGTTGCATTGTTGTATTCTTCAGTGTTTTGCGTTTGAATGTAAGAAGCTCTTGCGTTTAGATGCCTTTCTCCTACAGACTGTTAGAAACCTGATGTTTATGACAGATCTTTGCATCTCTCTGATACAAGTCTTCCCCCTACTCACCCTTACTACAACCCACTGTCTGAAGTTATCTAAGACCTCACTTTCCCATGCGCGCCTGGCCTAGTTTCAGAGTTAGAACCACATCGTTCTGAGTTAACTTCCATTCAATCACCCCATTAAACAAATCGTGACATAAACTGATGGGCGTCAGGATCTGCTCCTGCTGCAATCCAGGGGTGACTTCTGATGCTAACATTTCTGTCACCGTTTCCGGGGACGAAATTGAAGATTTTCCCTGGGTAGGACGACATTGAGCCTCTGATTCTGAAGGTGCATCAGGCATTAGAGCCCTTAAATATTGCTATTGTGCACCTGGTGACTCCACTGGGGTGAATCCAAGGTTTCCACATCACTGTTTCAGCTGTGGTTACTATTAGCACACCTGAAAGCTGACCCTAAGGAGATTTCTCGAGAAGGTTTCAGCAACTGCTTTCTCAGCCTGAGAAGCTTCTTGGGGTAACAACAATGTTAGGATCTGGCCTTTGATGGTGAACAAGGACCAGACACATTCGAAGTTGCACATATTTCACATGGTGACTCCATGATTCAAAGATCAATTGGCGACTCCACTGGTTCGATATGGAGAAAATCCTTGCTCGCAGGTTTGCTCCTTTTAATTTTTCTACTATTCCTGGTTTTCCTAATGTTTTCTCCTCTCCGAATGAATGGGGCGATTATTTGCCCATATTTGGAAAACGTGAAGAGGACAACCCTGCTCAGCACCTCAATGAGTTTCATGAACTCATGCATAAGTGGGAGATACATCATGAGGATGTATTACTAAAAATGTTCATGTTCTCATTAGTAGGGGATGCTCGTAAATGGTATCATTATTTACCCCCTGCCAGCATTTCTTCACTCAGTGAATTCCATGCAGCCTTCACTGCCTATTGTCAGGAGATTTATCCCTCTGAGTTGATTTTTCATAGCTGTTGTGAGGGATACTACAACAAATGTATAAAAGATAGAGTTGTCTCTTATGTAGGCTATGAGGATGATCTTGATGACCTGGATCAGAAATCAATCCTTTCTCCTCCACATTCGTCTGCTTCGAGCGGAGTTGTGGAGCTGATAAAATCTATCGCGACTAGAATTGACAGGTGGGAAGTTGAGCGATGTGCAGAGGATTTTCCACCCTTTGAAGAAGATGATTTTGGTATCTCTACAATGGATGATTATGAAGATCCCAGGGAGGAAGAAGATGCTTCAGGCGGAGTTATGGAACTGATAAAATATATCACTACCAAACTTGACAGGTGGGAAGTTGAACAATGTGCTGAGGATTTCCCATCCTTTGAAGCAGATGCCCTTAGCAGCTCTACTGAGAGCGATTATGAAAAAAACTTTCCCACGGGTCCTGTTTATGGTCATTATGAATCTGACCCATGGGAGAGCCAAGAAGAAGAAATCCTCCCAGATATGATTATGTCAGATGGAGGCTGTAATGATGAGGGCTGTAAGGATAGAAGACTGGGGGAAGAAGATTCTCTGAGTGAACCGATAGAGCAGGCGAAATATCTCACTGCCTAACATGCAAGTTTGCAATCTGAAGGCAACAGAGAGGGTTTTCCGGTCCTTGAGGCACATGTTCTTAGCATCTCTTTTGAGGAGGTTATTGAAGATTTCATAGCTGCGTTAGTTTCTACCCCTAATGAGTCTGTTGTCTCAGATTTAAAGGAAGAAGCCATTGTGGAAGAGGAATCTTCTCTTTTCCTTCACGATATTTCCCATGACGTATTTACATTTGAGATTGAATCGAAGGATCGGGAGATCGTTCCTTTTCTACAAGATGGGGGAGTTTTGTGCTCACCCGGCTTTGATGATCATTCTGGTAAGAAGCAGACCGCAGAGCCTTATCCTCTGTCCACTAAAGAAAAGTATCATGAGGAAATCAACCATCCTAGTCATTCAGAAGAGAAGCTAAGCGCACATTTCTTTTTCTATCCAGAGCCAGTCAGCGAGCAGCCACCGCCCGAGATCAGTGAGCCTATGACAGTTTTCCACTCACCTGCGCTTGTCAGAGATATTCAGCCACATGGGAACAACTGTGTAGCAGAGGAGGCTTCCTGTCGCCAATTTTCCGAAATTCGCCACTCATTCTATGACCTTGTTAGCGAATACATGGAGTGGCATGTCCTTTATGCCTTGGAGCCACCCTATTTCATATCAACTTCAGCCTGTGAGAAGAAGTTGAAGAGTGTAGTCATTCTTCTGTCACGGTTACACCATCTGCTGGTGATCATCGACAGAAGGAAGGAGCTTCTATCCAGGAAGCTGCTTGAATGGCTATGGTGAAAGTCAGCTTTCACCTAGTCCCATGTAAAATATTTTATTAGCATTAGGACTGTATATAAATAATCTCCTTTGAGCATGTAGCTTTGTTTTCTTTGCTTTACTTTTCGGCCTATATTTTCAGAAGCAGGATGTTTTGGGCTTAACTCCATAGCCCAATAGCAAGGCACTGGGACTGCAAAATGAGTCCTTAGAGCATCACAGGGACGACTCTATCCCCCATGGAGCCTAATGTTAGCAACATTTCTTGTATAGGGGTGTTTTCCTCTCCGATTTTAGGCCTCTGGTGTAAATGCATAGAAGTGGGGTTTTGAAAACCGATCTAATGAGTTTTATTCAAAGGCCGCAGCCATAAGCGTCGAGTGCAGCTCACAGAAGAAGTCCATTTCGGGCTTAAATCAAGAGAGCAAGCAATCTGATTTCAACGGAAAGGATCAAGCGAGTGAGCAGTTTGATTTCAACGACAAGGATCAAGTGACGAAGCAGATCAACGGTCATCGAGATTTCAGGGCTACCAAGTTACCTGATATATAGCGTCAGAGAAAGTGCCTATATTTCAAGACTAAATATGGGTCGTCCAATCCAGTGATGCATGGCGCAAGACCTAGTCAAGTCGGCATATTGGCATTCGGGAGTTCGAGGGGTAAAAGTCCCTCATCATCTCACATATCGAAACCCCGAACCCTGAAACATCGATAAGCGCCTTTGAAGCTAAGCCTATGGTCCTATCACCCGGTCACGTCAAGCGAGCCTGGTAATGGAGGCAACCCTCTCCTAACATCAAATATCATCTCGACCGTCCATCTGAAGGACACACGGCGGAATAGTTGAGCCACGAGTGGGGCCCTTCGGGATTTTCATGATGAAAGTGCCAAGGTCATCTCAGTCGTTCATCCATCAGTGGGGCTCAAGCACATTTAATTTAAAGAGGGCACAAATCTGGACGGTCGTGATCCAGGCACTCAAATTCACGGACGAAGTCCAATTTCGCACCCCCTCCATCATTCTAGCTTTAACGAGAAGGGGGGGTCCGGAATCGAAGATAATGTATGAGCACATCTGGACGGCCCAAGTCTCAGCGCTTAGATCTAAGGTTTGTATTGAATTCCAGACCCCCCCATCGGTTTTGCCTTTAATGGAGGGGGGGGGGGTCTGGAATGGAATTTCACTCTAGCGGGCCCCCCTTTTTGTCGTGTCACTGTCTGAGTCGTCCTCCCCATTGCCACCTGTTCTCCACCTACCGCCACCCTCTTCCCCCGTCATCTGTCCAACTTCCCTCTTTCCATCCACATGGCCCCTCCTCAGCTCATCGCCCTCTCGCCTCCTGCCATGTGTCCCTCTCACTCCCAGTCACCTCCACCTGTATGATCATTGTTTCTACTCCGTGTCCACCTGTACCCCCGCACTCCACACACCTTCCTCCTCTTTCCTTTTCAGACCGCGTGGCATTCCTTAGCTTATGTCACCACTCTTGTTTCCTCTCCATCGCCTCCACCATGTTGACTCCATCGCTCCCATCATACCCTTTTTCACATCCGCCATAGGGGTCCCTCACAGCAGTCCAGCGAAGCAGCATCCAAAGAGAGACCGTTCAGCTGATCCAGGTGGCACCATTAGGAGACCTCCACGTCCCAGAAGGTAGGGTTGACCGAGGTTGTCCCCAGTCCCAAGAAAGCAGTTATTGTGGTTGTTGCCGGTGGTTGGGCATCATCTCCGCCATAAAAAGAAAGTCCAGCAAAGGACTAAAGTTGGTCGATTCATCTGCAGCAGGACAGTCTGAAATCTGATAACGTCTGTCTTGGGTGCACGATCGGCCAGAGTCTACATGTGCAGACTGTCAGAAGACATGCAAACACAATGTTTTTAATGCAGCGTCTTGTTTTTTCTATTGTTGTTGTTTTGAGTATATGTAGGCGTTTTCGCCATTTTTGTAGGCATTGATGGTAGAGCGAAGCTCCCGATTGTAAAGTTTTAACACACTCTAGTTCTCTGGTTATTCATTTGCATGTGCGATTTCTTGTTTTATGATAGACAGTCTTTCTTACTCCATCTAATTTTCATCCTATGCTGAGAGAGTCCGCGAGCTACTGATTCGTGCAAATTATTGCAATCATGTTATGATAAAGGATTTATTGTTGCATTGTTGTATTCTCTAGTGTTTTGCGTTTGAATGTAAGAAGCTCTTTTGTTTAGATGTCTTTCTCCTACAGTTTGTTAGAAACCTGATGTTTATGACATATCTTTGCATCTCTCTGATACAAGTCTTCCCCCTACTCACCCTTACTACAACCCACTATCTGAAGTTATCTAAGACCTCACTTGCCCATGCGCGCCTGGCCTAGTTTCAGAGTTAGAACCACATCGTTCTGAGTTAACTTCCATTCGATCACCCCATTAAACAAATCATGACATAAACTAATGGGCGTCGGGCTCTACTCCTGTTGCAATCTAGGGGTGACTTCCGATGCTAACAGGTTCATACGAATTTGGTTAGATAATTTCAAATGTAAAAGATACACTTTGTCAAATAGGTAGATGAGGTCCACACGTGCTCTATTTATTTATTCCCTTATGATATAGAGACTTAATGAGATAAATAAATCAATATTTTGGCTATTTTGTAGATGGTGTTTGAGGTGTGGAAAGCCTGGAATTGTTTTGGTATCCCTACACCTTTTCAAAAATAATAAATCAATGGTCGTTTGAGTTATTTTTATGTCCATCCTTTCAAGTGATCAAACCTCATTTAGACATTCCCTTCCATGGAGGGACTTTATCTAACTATAAAGCATGAGAATATCAATAAGTTCTTTACCCACCTCAATAATGAAAATGAAAACATCAAATTCACCATGGAAGTTGAGAATGAGAATAACATGCATGTCCTTAGTGTTTTGATATCCAAGAAATATGATGGTTTGATTTCTCACAGGGTTAATCATAAAAATACGCACACAAATATGTATCTACTTGCAAACTCTCACCACTTCCCTCCTAAAATATTGGTGCAATCAACATTTCAGTGACCCAAGCATTAAGGATATCTAATAAACAACACCTAGAGAAAGATATTGAACACCTATCAAACGTATTTACAAAGAATGGCTATGACAAAAAACAATTCAATAAGGTTGTTGTGAAAGCTAGAGGACCTCATATAAGAAGAAAACAAGAACAAGAGTCTAGGGATGGGAGGAAGGTTTCCTTACCTTATATAAAGGGAACTACAAAAAAAAATAACAGATATCCTAAGAAGGATACATTAGGGTAACCTTCTCCCCTCCCAATACCATCTAAAAGATGGTGGACTCCATAAAGGATATAGCCAAACTAGGTTCTTATAAAGGGGCATATTACATTGCTTTATCATGTGGTGAAGTTTATATAGGAGAGACGGGTAGATCCATGGAGGTGAGATTAAAATAAAATAGTGTGGATCTAAGGCATGAACGATTTAAAAGGTCATCCTTAGTGGAGCATTCTCATAAAACAAGCCACCAAATTTCTTTGGAGAAATCCAAGATCATAGCCAAAGTGGAATACCATACTAAGAGGAAGCACAAGAGAAAGTGGAAATTGAAATGAACCTAGAAAGTCTCAACAAAGATGAAGGCGCAAATTTAAGTGAAACCCGAAA
The DNA here is from genome assembly GCA_009831015.1 of Picea engelmannii. NCBI lineage: Eukaryota > Viridiplantae > Streptophyta > Pinopsida > Pinales > Pinaceae > Picea > Picea engelmannii. The sequence goes on along the minus strand of ML835307.1, from coordinate 7,003 downwards.
GCCCATATTACACCTTCTTCATAATGCACAATATAAATATGTGAATGAGGGGAATTAATAATTTCTTAGAGTTGATGGGAGTTTTTAATATCATACATATGTTGTAAGCAATAAGACTTTGCATTTTTTTATATTTATAAGGAAATCAAAATATTTAACCCTTGAGCTTCAAAAACTCCTGAGGATGATCCAATAATATGGATCAAAATGTTGGGAATACTAAAAACTAAAACTAGATCCACTCCATTAAATACATGTTGCATCGGATCAACACTACATGTATCATTTGTCTATGTGAATGCAAATTTAATTAACTAGAATGACAACATAGGTTACTATCTCATGTTGTACCTCATATGAATTCCAAAATTAAATGATGGAAGAATGATAATTGAATTATTCTTTAACACATGTTCCATTCTTGCAATTTTTAGTAAGCAAAATGTCCCAAAAACTTTGTAAGGATGTTCTAGAGTATGGTTAGATTTTCAATTCATATGGGATTTTTTTACATTTCTCACATGAATATGAATTACAATTACAATTTGAAAAAACAAATTCAAGTGAAAAGGATAAAAATACTAGAGCTATATAATTATGCATTCAATTTAACAAGTAAAAGAAAAACAATGACCTCCAATAACAACATTCGTATACATGTCTAAATCAAAAACCTTGAGAAAATGTTTAGAAAACATTTCATACCATCCAAAAATGAGTATTATTATAAAGTCCCAAAATAAAATATTTATTTTATGAAATGCTCCATCCAACTTACCATAGGATTATTTACATATATTTAATATGGTCATAGCTCTAATATGTATTTCCAATACTACTATTATTTGATCTAAGCAAATGTTTTTGTAAACATTGTGTAGTATTAGGTAATAGTATTTTTCACTAGTGTATTAATTACATAAAATTTGAAATACAAGCAATAAAGATATATGAATCTTAATAGATTTGCAATATGTATTTCCAATACTACTATTCTTTGGTCCAAGCAAATAATTTTGTAAACATTTTGGAATATTAGGTAATAGTATTTTTTATTAGTGTATTAATTACATAAAATTCAAAAGACAAGCTAATAAAGAGATATGAATCTCAATAGCTTTGCAACACTTATAAAATTAATTTATGTGAACCCATGTGAATTCAATCTCAATTTCCCCACTCTTTATATCATTCAACTTGAGATGCAATTTTTGTTGTATCTTGCCTCCTTTACAGAATATGGGGCTATCTTTGACCAGTTCACTATGTTGAGACATAAGCACCCTTCCAATCTCTTTTACTTTCTTGTGATCTCTCGTGTTGTTGCTCATTGTTTCTACATGAAACTTCCTAGCAATTGTAACAAAAGGCTCTAGATCCACTTGTGCTCCACCTAAGAATTCGTCTTTTGAAAATATATCTTTGTCCATCACTTCCTATAAAACAAATAATTACCCACACAATCATAATAAATAAAAAATAAATAATTCTAACATTTTAATACAAACTTTTCTATCATATTTACTATATCAAAAATTCAATGATTATAACATTTTAACATAAACTCTTCTATCATATTTGTCATTATTCTATATTTTTTCATAACCTGATGTTTATTAACAAATTTATTACAAATCTCAACCTAGAATAGAATTCAATTAACCACATTTATCCTTTCTAAAAACATATGTAAATTTATTACAAATCCCAACTTCAATTAACCACGTGTATCCTTTCTAAAAACAAATGTATGAAATTAAGCATTGAAAATAGAATAGAGATATATGTTCGGAGCATGGAGAACACCTTAACTTGTGAAAATTTGTCTTTTATATGGATAACTAAAGAGTATGAAGGGTTTGAAAATTAGTTGAAAATATTGTTATAACTATTGAAATTATTGAATTGATATAAATTAGTTTTACAACTCTCCATGCTACGATGGTAGTGGAGAATGTTATAACTCACAATAATATTGATGTGACACATTATGTGAGGAGATTATGTTTGCATGGAAAGGTTAACGTGCACATGGAATTTTGAGTTTTGATATTTTCATTAAAGTTAAACATTTACTATTATTTTATTTTAAAGAAATTTCGTACTTTTATATAGTGACAAAATGCAACCACTTAAATTTCTATGTGATGTTTGTTGGATAATGTAATAAAATGGAGTACATTAATTTCAATATGTGAATACAATTTAAAAAATAAAATAAAAGAAAAATAAATATGAATATAAATTATATAAAAAGATAAACATGAATGATATGAACTATTTTGATTTTGATTTTAAAATAAATTAGGTTAAATAAAAGAAAAATAAACATGAATATAAATGACATAAAAAAATAAACATGAATATAAAATGATAGGAAGTATTTTGATTTTGATTTTTAAATAAATTAGATTAAATAATGTATTTTTATAATGGTGTGATTATTTAAACATGTGTGATTATTAGGAGGAAAAGGAGTCTTTGGAAAGATGAAATCATTAAAATAATGTTGTCCCATGTTCTTGGAGAAGTACTTCCTTTTTCCCATGCTTCATTAAAAATCTTCTCCACTTATCTTTGATTTATTTTTAGGAAGAAAAATCTATCACATTATTGGGAAAACATGCATTCCTCATACATGGAAAATACATAAAGTGCAAATTTAATTAGAGATATTCATTATTATAACACTTTCCCTCATGTTGCAAGAAGCCAATATGCACTCCCATGGTTTTCATTACTTGTAACTAATAAGAAAACTTATGACTTTGAGATATGAGGGGATTACGTATCAAGATAGAGGAGTAGTGGTTGTAAGGAAAAGGAATGAGTTGATTTTGAAGGAAGAATCTCTAGAGTAAGTAGAGAGATTGAGTTGATTGGAAACCCAATATCCATTTGAATGATAACTTTATATATTTCATATTAGCCCGGGTTTATTTATTTATAGGCATTTCCAATGGGTAATTGTTGAAATTTCGCCTACCCAACATCTGACATTTAATTCCAAATAAATTATTTATCGAATTAAAAAACAACTGAGTAATTAACTAAACATGCAATGAAAGTATGAACAAGGAAACCAAATCAAGCACACATAAACACCAATATTTTGGGGTAGATACCCCTGGAAAAAACTTTGGAGGCAAAACCAGTGCTGAGAATGATTTTATTATGCTAAAATCAAGGCTCACGTAACAAGGATAATGACCCGCCAAGAGAAATATAATTGTAGACAAACCTGACAAAGTCTGATTTGTTGTACGAACTAGAACTGCATGATTTTCGAGGTGTATGCATCTGTCCTTCAAAAAAATTGCATATGTTCACGACTGTCTCCATTGAAAACCGTGTACATGTATGGGAAGTTTGTATAACAAGCTTCGTATGACGCGAAACTTCCATGTGGCTTCCTCTAATTGAAACCCACCTACATCGCCTTTGTTCTCTCTTCTCCTTGACCTAATATCTAGATGGAAGTCCTTCTCCACCTATCCAAGATCTTGAATCACAATCCTTCGTGACCAATACTTTGTGTGTCGACTCTCTCAACACAACTCCTATCAAGTATCAAATCTTGTCCTTGGTCCTCTTGAATCACAGTCCTTCCTGATCCAAGCACTTTAGAAAAAGTCATTCTTTGCTCCTAAGTGTGACCTTGGTGACTTCACACTAGCAAAGGTACTCCTTTACTATTTGTGTGAAAAGTGTCTTCTCCTTTACCATAGCCTTGTTTTTATAATCATGGGTTATAATCTATTTCTAATCTCTAAAGTGATTGATAGTTGATATTACTTCTCACTTCACTTGAGATTTAGATTACATGATAATTACTTTTAGCGTTTTCCTTAAATAAATCAATTAATTAAATAATTTATTAATAAAAGAACTTTACTTTAATAATTCCTTTAACTAAAGTAAATCCAAAAGTAGAAGGCTTTGAATGAATTATGCATGCTAAACACCAAGCCTATGTGGAAATACATGTCTGATGCTACATGCATCAACACTCCCTCTTAGCGAGGAAGGTATTTCCCGAAGAGCCACCTAGAGCTAGTTCTCCCTTCGAACCTGACACAATGTCACACACATAATCATCCTCACTGGCATCCATCCAACCTTGCTGATCAACTTCTCCTTGAATATTGGAAGTCATTGAATCGATGATGCAACATATCAATGCCACAAAGTTTGGAAACTTCATCAAAGGCCTGCTCTCCCTCAATGTGCTCCTAGAAGCCTCTTGTTCCTAAGCATCCATCAATGTCATCTCGTACCAACTTAGTATCCTAACAGGATTGGAAGGGGCTAACTCCCTCTTCCCTTCTAAAGGTTGACTCCCCACACTGGAAGTCTATGAACTCTACTCATTCTTCGACTTCTCACTCTTCGAAGCCTCTCGCTCCTTGTCAGGGATATCTCCCTCTGAACATATGAGTACTTACCCACTCTGAAAAGTAATGAAAAAACCCTTATCCTCCAAAAATGAAACTAGGAGCAAGTTCTTCTTCGGTTCTGGTACATACAACACATCTGCCACCTCCAAAAATCCTCTTGACTCCAGTTGGAATGTCAGTCTCCCAACTCCTTCTACACCACACTTGGAAAGAGTGTCAATCTCCACATGCATATCTGAGTTTGTCTCTGATGAACTGGTGAACAAATCATGTGTCCCTATCATATGACGAGATGCCCCACTATCCACGAACTAGGCACTACTCGAAAATGTTTCAGAAAGACAAGAGACTAACGAGAAATCATCCTCAAACTTCTTAGAAAAATACTTAACTTGAGCTTCTGCAAATGTTGCTACTTACTGAGACTGATTCTTAACTTTCTTCTTGTTCAGACATCGTGATGCATAGTGCCCATACTTGTGGAACATGAAGCGGTTTATTTTACTCACGTCCTTCTTCCCTGGATATGAGGTTGAATCCTTACCATCAACCTACTTTCTAGAACCCTTTACTTTTCCCTTCCTTGTCTTATTTATAAGGGCCAGGTTCTCCTCCTCTTCATCTTCTTGTTTTCCTTCTTTAGAATCCTCTCGAGTCTCTTCCTAGATGCAATCATCCCAAAGCCTCTACCAATCTCGGAGATTTTCCTGAGCATAAAATCCTTTGACAAATGGTTCCCGAGATTTGGGAATACCATTCAATGCCACATTTTCAAGCTCTACATCCTCTGTTTTCTCCCCTATGGCTGCAAGATGATCACGCACACGTGTGATCCTCATGAGATAGCTGGTAACATTATCAAATCTAGACATCTGCATCGATCTAATTTTATTCCTTAAGACCATCTCACTATTCATGTTCTTGCTCTGGAATAAACTTACCAATGCATCAAACATCTCTTTGGTTGTCTTCTTCTCGGATAGGTGAGGAATTAAATGATCCTTCACTGAATCCAAGATGACCCTCTTTGCTTTAATATCCATCTTGTTTTGAGCTTCCAAAGTTATTGGATATGTCGGTGGAGTAACTACTTTGTCCACTAACTCCCAAAGGTCATACTCCTTCAATGCCAAAATTACTCTTTCTTTCCAATATAGGAAGTTGGATGCTCCATCCAATCTATATTCAATTCTCAACGGTGTTGTTTCCATCCCTAAGACCTGATAAACTTCCCTAGAAATAACTTGTTGCCGAAAACTGTCCCTATATTGACTTGTACGAACTTCTACGTGACTATCACCACTGGAACCTGTGTATGCACGTGCCTATGCGCAATGACACCCACGTATGTACGCGACTATTCTCACTAACACCCATGTACATGTGGTTGTGTCCAAAGACACCCGCATATGTATGTGCTTGTCCCTTATGTAACCCTGCATACATATCCATAAATTTTCAAAACCCTAGTTCTACCTCAGTACGATTGTTCCCCTGAAATTTGTCCTTTGATTTCTTCTTGTTGGTTATGGATCTACTAATATCTCTTGCAGATCTGATAGATCTACCATCAACTTCTATGGATCCAAGATCTGACTTCCCATCAAAGCATGCACTCTGATACCATGTTGAAATTTCTCCAACCCAACAACCAACAATTAATTCCAAATAAATCACTTATTGAATTAAAGGACAACCGAGTAATCAACTAAACATGCAACGAGAGAATAAACAAGGAAACCAAATCAAGAACACATAAACACCAATATTTTTTGGTAGATACCGCTAAAAAAAAAACCTGGAGGGAAAACCAATGTTGAGAATAATTTTATTATGCTAAAATAAGGGCTCCCGTAACAGGGATAATGGCTCACTGAGAAAAATACAATTACATACAAACCTAACAAAGTATGATCTGTTTTATGAACAATAACTGCATGCTTTTTGAGGTGTACAGGACTGTCCTTCACAAAACTTGCATATGTATGCGACTGTCTCTGTTGAAACCCGCCTACATGTATGAAAAGTATGTACAACAATCTTTGTATGACACAACACTTCCTTATGGATTCCTATGACTGAAACCCACCTACGCTACCTCTATTTTCTCTTCTCCTTGACATAATCTCTAGATGGAATTCCTTCTCCACCTATCCAAGATCTTGAATCACAATCCTTCATGATCCAATACTCTATGTGTTAATTTTTTCAACACAAATCCCGTCAAGTATCAAGTCTTGTCCTTGGTCCTCTTCAATCATGATCCTTCGTGATCCAAGCACTTGAGAAAAAGTCCTACTTTTCTCCTAAGTGTGACCTTGTTGACTCCACACTAGAAAAGGTCCTCCTTTGCTATTTGTGTGAAAAGTGTCTTCTCCTTTATCCTAGATTTGCTTTTATAATCATGAGTTATACTATATTTCTTATCTCCAAAGTGATTGACAGTTGAGATTACTTCTCACTTCACTTGAGATTTAGGTTATGTTGAGATTTGGGTACCAAGGAAAGTGGTCCCCTTGTGTTTGTGAGTCTCTAAACAAAAATGGGGAGAGTATTACCCTCATGTTATTACTTTATGTTCTAATTTCACATTGACTTTATTCACT